>OY757925.1:71630915-71728415 GCA_963585895.1 Sepioteuthis lessoniana | reverse complement strand
TTCCAGAACTCCCAATCCTCAATCTGCTGCCATTTGAATAAGATAAAAGTAAGCATGAAAATCTTAGAAAATCTTCTCAAGAAGATCAAAACAAGCTAAATTTTAATTGAGAGGAATCAACAGGCTACCTGATAAATGATTCAAAATAATGGTGAATATACTGTTGATTGAAATTAATTCATTGTGTAATCATTCATGAATAAATTATAGTTTACTAAAATGGAAATTATTTATGACACAACTAAATATTTGAGGAATAACAATTAGCTACTTGGCAATCAGTCTGTTCCATCAGTGACTGCAGAAATATACTGAAGCAGCAATATGAGTATAATTTATATAATTGTAACACTAAACGCATTTTCAGTTTTGGGTGTGTAAACATCCTACCAGACCAATTATATTTGAATGATGCAGCTGAGTAAATGTTCAACTGCACTCTTTTTTATTATCTCCCCTGACCTGCAATTTTCACTGTATCCCAATGTTTATCTAACCTTAATTTGCCATTGTCTCCTTTGAAAACGACCTATAGATTACACTGGATAACAAATCTTTTTTTTTTTTTTTTCTTGTTCCTGGACAGAAAGTGTTATTTCCCAATTTATTATATCTAAAGTAAATGGAAAATATCTATTTTCTCTTCAAACTTTGATTCTATGATCTAGATACTGAAATTTTAAAAGATACAATGAATAATTTAGGAGTTCATATGTGAAAGTAATTTACATTTGTCTCCAAACTTAAAAAGCTATTTTTTTGTTCATTTTTGAATGATATTAGTATTAATACAAGTAAATCTTTTATCTCATATATTGTTTTATTCTGACCTTAGGAAAATGTGCAAATTAAACTATTTTTTTTTATATAGAAAATAATTTAATTTCTAAATTTCATTATTAAGAACTCAAAAGCCATTTTTACAACATAAGAAATTAAGAAATAATACATTCTATCCCAGAACAAAATTTGTTTTAGATAATATTATTTTACATTTTAAATAGCTAAATCTTTTTTGTTGTATAAGCTGCTATCCTAAAATTTAAGAATTTTAAAAATACACAAACTGAATGTATGCCACTACCATTTGTGAGTAGTATTTTAACATCTAATTTCTACTGTCTTTAAAGTAGTGCTTTTAAGATGGTGGAAACTAAGGGTAATTTTTTAATGGTAAAATTCTATATTTTTCTGTGTGTGACACTAAATTGCATCTGATTGCGAGGCTCCCATTCTAGAGTACTTCTTCATTGCCATTATTTTCAGGTCCATCTGACCGAAAGTGGTAATATCTGTTTGGATCACATCTATTAGCCGAATAGATCCATTTGAAAATGATTAGTATTAAATAGGAATACTTTTAATATAACAATGTCCAAGTGGTTTTTATTAAGAATATTTACTTGAAGCTATAATTGTTTCATCATCAAGTTATGCTGATATCACAGAATTCCCTGACTCTGTCTTGCCATCCATCCCAATCATCCATTGCTCCTGACAGGCCTTCTAGGCTGCATCTGGTGTCTGCACAGAGCTGATGTAAGTAAGTCTTTGCTGGATGGCCAACACTGGCTCATCTATGAATCCATTTGCATCTCAGAAAGTTTGGTTTGGGCTTGGTCGCTGATTTTTTTTTAACACTGTGGCCAGAGTTGCAACCTTAGCCCCTTGTTTAGCTGTATGAAGAGCAAAGCTTTTTGGACATATAGTTTGAATTAGTCATAATAGTCTTTTCATGGTTGTTTTTTTTTTCTCCTCATCAGTAGACACCATTCTTATTGATTAGTATCAGTACTTTCTTAACTCAACTATTTGATTTTGGCCCTTGGCCTATTAGCTTCCTCCACCCAGCATCAGGTGAAGCACACTGTTGACCTCCTTTTAGATTCATCTGCCTTGTTTCACATTCACCATGCTGCTTCCCATGGTTTTCAATGCAATACTGCCCTATCAGCTGGAGCTGTAGAATATGTGAATACACCTCTGCTGAGTGGTAAGACCCTCCAGCAAGGCTATCTGTTGGCCATGGGTGTTGACTAGTAATGCTTGAGGATGGCATCCTGGTGGCTGAGCAATCCATGACCTGGCAGCAAAAGTGGTCGCATAATTTTTAATACACCATTTCGGCTTTGAATGGATTAGACAGGCAATCAAAGAGGCCTAATCCGATCAATCCTTAGCACCTATATGTTTGTCGAATGTATTGCTCTTGTGGCAAATGCCCAATCATTTTTATCTTAGAGGTGCTGGAAGGCAGTAGCTGAGGATCAGTTACACTCAGATAGCACTACTGCAAACCATTTAACTGTGTGCAAACAAATGATTAATATTAAATAGAATTATTAATGTTAGATAACTACTTGAAACCATATAACTGTTTGCAAACAAATGAGCTCTGGCTTGTTTGAAGATAATGTTACTTATAAACTATTTGTTTACAAATCAAATGATATATATATATATATTAACAGGGTTTAGCGTTGAATAATCCTCAAGGGTTAATATGCCATAAAACACTATCCAAACAACCAATGCTATATGCTTGTGTGACTTGTATAATTCTCTCCTCTCAGAATTTGTTATTCAGTAATTAGCCTGGACAAAATAACAGTGATTATAGAGACTATAATTGTGGGGTTTGATCTCTCTGGTCTGTTCATAGTTTTATTGTCATGGAGTTATAAATCTCATTGTGTGACTTGTATAATTCTCTCCTCTCAGAATCTGTTATTCAGTGACTAGCCTGGACAAAATAACAGTGATTATAGAGACCATATATTTCATTATTGTGGAGTTTGATCTCTCTGGTCTAATCATAGTTTTATTGTCATGGAGTTATAAATCTCCAGTGCTGTACTTTTTGGGTTTTGACAGTATGAGTTTTCCTTCTCAAAAAATAAAGACTTTTTTTTTTTTATTAATTTGAGATTCTCAACACTTTTCCATTTAAAGTTAAACATACGAAATGAAATTTTTGGAAGGAAAGGTGGATGTATCATAATTTTTGTTTTATCTAGCTACACTGGATCAAACTTCCAGACTTTATTCTATGTTTTTAAATGGATTTTGTAGCTCAAATTAGGATTTGTAAGACTTAATACTTCCACTTTTAAACTTAAGTTTTAACTTAGTATAAGTCCAACAATCCTTTTTGATTTTATTCAGGTTTTGTGATTTAATTTTATTCCTTACTTTAACAATTAACCCTCAATTTAGTTATTACCCTTTTTCTTTCTTTTTTTTTTTTTTTTTTTTTTTTGTCTCTACTCTTCTTTGCGGTGCTATTTCTTGAATAGTTTTTAAACATTTAAATATTTGGGAAATATAGAAAATACAGTTTTCCACTTTTTCTTTTTAATAGAATTGTGGTTTTGAAAATGAAAATGCATTCAGAATATTTATACAAAAATAATTAAGGTCTAGCTTACCACAGTGAAGAGTCTATTGTCTATGCTCTGGTCTTACTGACCAACTCTTTTCTGTCCCTATTGAACATTTCTGGGGGTTAAGTGTTTTAATTTTTTTTTCTTTCTTTTATTTTTGTCTATTATTTTTCTTTATGGTGCTATTTCTTGGATAGTTTGTAAACATTTAGATATTTTGTTTCAGTTTCTTTGTTTAATGGTATATCAACCTTCATGTTTAAATATTTGCCATTTCTTGGATAGTTTGTAAACACTTAGATATTTTGGTTCAATTTGATTCAGTTTCTTTGTTTAATGGTATATCAACCTTCATGTTTAAATATTTGCAAAATATAGAAAGATTTTAAATCACATAACTTATGTGCAGACAAATTACTATTATCAAAAAGAAATAATGACTTGAAACCATATGATTATTAGTATTAGATTGGAATATCTGAAACCATACACAGTTTGCAAGTTATTTGTATTAGATAGGAATACTTATTATCATATATCAATTCTAAAAAAAACTCTTAAGCAACAACTACATAAAAATGTAAATATAAATGTACAATGTACACGATTTCCTAACTTCTTGGAATAAAATAACCATAGATGATTGACATGCTGTTAAAATCAATCAAGGATATAGATATTTTTCATTAAAATATAGGAACTTGATCAATAAGATCACTAGACCGTCATATTTGCATTGTTTATTGTTTACTGTAGTTACTATGTTTACTGATGAGAAGTCATTGTTTAATTCAGAACAAGGCCAGAAATATAGGGTACCCTGTGAGAATTGAAATCACCAGCAATGCTCTGCTAGCCCTGGTTACTCACAAATATACAAGCTTGAGGTACCCACCAAAAATTAGGCATAGCTTAGATTCATCACAACTATGTATTTATCCAATCCCTCCACTACAAGCAGGATACAACACAAGGTTAGTTTTTAAGTGGAGTTTAACAGGTTTGAATTCAGTTTTCTTTTTCCTAGAATGGTTGCAATACCAAGATTAAAGATCCTGGTCTTTCCTGCTTTTTACCCATAGGTGGAGGGAGAATAGTTGGAAGCATACCTTTCTCAAGGAAATTAGCATTATGGGAAATGCAAAATGTCTTGTCTTAGATTTGAACTCCAGTTCCCATGTCCATTTCCTACCACAATAACCATTGCACCATTAGTATCTCCATAGATTCATCACTAGTATGGAGCACCTAATGAGGATCAAACTCACTACTCATTAGAAAAAGGACTTTGAGATCAACTTGCTAACCATTACACAATGATGAAATACCTGACTGCTAATGATAGTAGTCCCCTCCTTATAGCTATTCAATAAAGAAAAATAATCTACAATATGTTTTTTCTTTAAATTCTTTAAATTATTTCTTTCTTTTGTCTACAGGTGAAAGATTTGCGGTCCTCAGAACGGCAGTTGAAAATTAGAATCAAAGCATTAACAAATGAATTGGCTGTGTACAAACGGTTAGCTTTCTCTTTTTATCCTTGTACTTTAACTCTCTATTTAACTGGATGTCTGGCAGTTTCATATCTGTTGTACTTCCTACATAATGGACTCACCCTCCTCCATAAATACATGTTAATGGAGCATCAGAGGAGTTGACAAGACCCACATAATACAATCGTGTGTGATGCCACTTGCATAGTAGACAGATAGTCGCTACCCCATTGGACTCTCAGCTTCCTATTAACTAGCTACTGTTTAACCAGGTTCACTTGTATCTTGTTTCTGTTACTTGAATATATATGTTTTTTTATCAACCTTTTTGTGTTCCCCATGTCTTTCTTTTGTCAGCATCACAACAATATCCAGCAATATCTGGTATCTAGCGGGATATCAAAATCCATATCTAGTACATCACTAGTTTTGACTAATGGTCCCTCACCAGCAATAAATCAGTGCTGTAACCCAAGGTAACACACAAATATAATTTCAGAGAAATGATAAGAAGCAACAACATACTAAATTATAAATTAATTCATTAAAACTCCACAATAAAATCCACTAAATTTTGCCAACCGTGTAATAATTAGAATAACCTATGCTGCAAACCCCTTAAATCAACTTACTCATTCACTTACTTGACAACTAAGAAAACTTATAAAATTTACCACAGATCTAATTGCAGAAGCAAAAGTATTTACTGGATTGCACACACTGCCAAAAACAATACATTAGAAAGTCAAAATGGCCATTATACTTTAGACTAAATAACTATTAACACAGAATCAAATTATAGATAACACAAATTAATACATGTAGACCAACATTTCCACTCAAACAGTCACAAGTTTAATACTGCTGCAAAGTTCACCATCATAGAAAGAATAAAATAAACTAAATTTGACAATATCATGAAGATAATAAAAATACATAAAGTTAAAACATCTCCAAACACTGACCCCAAATGGCTTTAAAATCTCAAAAACACTGCTTTGAAAAACTATGTACAATTTTGGGTTGACTCATAAACACCTAAATAAACAGATGCTTGACCAAAGCTGTCATGGCTAATTTGAAACGCATCTCTCCCATGCTTAACATATACCTCACAAATAGATACCCCAGTGCCAGGTTTCTATGATAGCAGAGATGGTATAGTGGTTAGTTAAAGATACTTGGATGGCAGAAAATAATTTTCACTCAACATATGAATATATGCTGAATCACCAGTTCATTTTTCATTTCTTCTCTTATTGAATATCAGCTCTTTTAAAAATTGTTTTTAAAACTTAAATTTTTCTTCACAAAACCTTTGCTTCTGATGATGACCTAAGGTCAAATTGAGAACAATCAAAAAATAGATAACACAAAAGAAATATTCCTATTCATCTTTTATATATAATCATTTCAAGATTCTGTTCAATTGGCTGTAGCAATCAGAAAATAATATATAGTTATCTTTATTTTATAGATAAATAAATCCCCGCTCTGTTTTTCTTTTTGTTTTTTTTTCATCTCCTTTCAGACAACAAGTTCGGCCAGCCCGAACTTGTCGGCGGGATCGTTCATCGTCTTTGGAAAGCATGAGTCGAAACTCTTTACGAGACCGGTCTTCCTCTCGTGAACGATCACTTTCACGTGAGCGGGTGGGAATACACAGAGAAAGGTCAAGTTCTCGAGAAACGAGAACAAAAGAAAGGCTCTACTCTCGCTATGAAAATTCACTTGCTGCTTCCAGACATAGAACCAATTCTTCTGGTTCAAAGAAAAATAGTTTGGTTCGAAGCCGAACTCCATCACCAAACAGTAAGCAATCCAACCAGTTATTTTTTAACTTTTTTTTTTTTTTTTTGCCTAATGGGTGTTTATCCATTACAAATTTCAGATTTTGTCACTTTTGGTCATTCATACTACAGAAGCTTGTAAGAACTGCATTCTGCAGAGATCTTTAAGGAGTATAGGACTGGAGACTCCTTATGGATTATGAGGCTGCAGTTACCTTGACGAGTATAGGGCTGCAGCCACGTTGCATCTATGTTGGTGTGACAATTTTAATAGAAAGACGTTGATATGGTGGTGTCACTAGCCCCGCAACCCATTATTTTAAATTCTGGGTTCTTCCTTTTCCTAGACTGGTTTCCTTACCAAGGCTAAAGAGCTCTATTTGACCTACTATTTATCTATAGTTGGGTGAGAAGAAGAGAAGGAATCACACTTTTCTAAAGTCATGAGAACAAAGTGCCATGTGAACGGCTTCATCTAGGATTTAAACTGTATTTGTAGAGTCTGTTTTCTATGATGATGACCATTATGCCATCATAGGAAATGGACTCAATGAGCCAAACTTAAGGAGGGTTGTTCAGAAGAATCTGTGGCATATTGTTACACCATTCTTTTATTATCAATTCATCCCTCAAAAAAGAGTGAATCATTGAGCACCCATATTTTGAGATTGATGGGAGTATATCTTATATATATATTTACAGTCCACATAGGACTAATATCCTTGGAAATGGAATGCATCCAACTATCCTGCCTCAAGTTATGGATAACTTGTAGGATGGACTGGCTCTTTAATCTTGGTATAGCAACCAGTCTAGGAGAAGGAAAACTCTGTATTCAAACCTGTTAAACTTCACTTAAAAAATACACTTTGTGTCACATCCTGGTCGTATGGAGGGTTTGGGTAAATATATGTTTGTTGTGTACTTGTGATTTTTTTGTTTTTTTTTATTCTTTATTGTTATCATGACCTAATCATTATAAAACTCTTTAAGGAAGAAAAAATGTTTGAAAGCCACGGCTGCTTACAAATCAGTTTTGAGAATTGACTGATGTAACTTGCTTATCAGTCAGAGACTAATGCCCTAAATAACTGAAATTACAGTTCCCAAAGACATTCTCTCATTGTATTCGAAAGTGTAGGATCAGTGTGAATCCCTTACACTTGATGCATTAAAAGATGATCATGAAGCAGGGTGATTTTTGTCCATGATTGTTAAAAAAAAATAGGCCGTGAGAAAATACAACCAAAGGGAATCTTACTGTTCATGTGTGAGCAGATATTCTCCTGAGGGATTACTCAGCCAGCCAGTACTGACTGAACTTGTGTAACTTATTCATAGTGGATACATTTTGGAGTTATATATATGTAATTTAAAGGTGTATCTGGTCTAGACATATTGATACGTGGTGCATTCAATAAGTTTCCAGACTTTTTGTGCAGGCATTTAAAATTGTTGTAGACTCTTGAAAATTCACTATGTTATTGCTATACATCCTATGAGATGATTAACCAATTTTTATGATTTCAGGTTCAAATGAACAGCTACAGCAGAAATTGGAATACACCCTACTAAACCCTGATTGTCACAGCTGGTAAATTTCAAAAATGTAATCTGGATGTGAGGACACTTTAGAAGAACGATATGCAATAAAATTCTGTTTTAAGCTTGGAAAAAATGCTGCCACAGAAACGTATAGAATGCTTCAGACTGCTTTTAGAGCATCTTGCATGAATCGAGCATCAGTTTTTGATTTGCATAAGAGATTCAAGAAAGGCAGGGAGTCTGTGAGGGATGATGAGAGGTGTGGGAGGAGTAAGGAAGTCAGTACACCAGAGTTGATTGGCCAAACAGTTAGGGTTACTATGTTGAGGTTTTAAGGGAGTTTAGGAAGTGATTCCGTTGGAAGCGCTCTTCAAATCAGGTCAGTGGCATTTGCACCAGGACAATGCACCAGTCCACAACTCTATCTTTGTCACAGACTATTTGACCAAGATTGGCATCAAGACAGTTCCTCACCTTCCCTATGGTGCAGACCTTGCTCCCTGTGACTTTTGGTTATTCCTTAAGCTCAGAGGCTGTCATTATGAGACAATTGAGGAGATGAAAGAGGCTGTGATGAAGGTCATTGACATGCTCACACAAGAGGACTTCGATGGGGCCTTCCAGAAGTTTTTGGAACAGTACAACAAGTGCATTGCAGCCGGAGGAGATTACTTCGAAGGGGACTAGAGTTTCATGTGTGTACTATCAATAAAAGTGCCCATACGAAAAAAGTCTGGAAACTTATTTAATGATCCTAGTATGACCAAAAAACATTGTGTGACATGTTTTATGCATCACAAGCTATGGACACTGACTTTAATGTTTTTGATTTATTTTTTAATTCTTTATTTATTTGTTTCTTTTTTTAAGCTAAAAATGGCCGATTTGATCCAACTGCTTATATCAGGAATAAGGAAAGAAAGCAAGAAGAATTAAAGAATAGAAAGTAAGTAAATATTGTCTGAGATGGAACTCTATCATTTCTCTAAAATTTATTTCAGTTAATGTTCTTATTCTCTTTGCTTTTATTACTATGTTTTGGCTGATGCATAGACCAGGTACGGTCAACCTTTTTAGAGAAGCAGGTCACATGAGATATGACTTGTCATCTGGTGGGCTGCATTACAAAAAAAAATGCAAGTAATTTTTCATTGAAAGTACCTCAGTCCTTTTCACTACAGATCATATGTATAAGCGTCTTCCTTAAAAATAGGGAAAAGTTGATTTTTTTCTCTCTCTTCAGTAAAAAGATCTTTTCTTTTAAAAAATTGAACTTATGGTATGTTATCCCTGATATCAATGTGGATTAACTCACATTGCTGTCATGCAACTTTATGGAATGGAGGTTAGTCGAACATCTAATAGTTATTCCCCTTTGACATCAACTTCCCTAAAACCTTTTTGAGTGAGAGAGTGTGTGTCTGTGTGTGTGAGTGAGAACGAAACAAACGTGACAAACAAAATTTTAATAAACATTATTTTCCTCAGGTGGGCTATTTAGAAAGCACTGCCAGACAGAATTTGCCCATGACAGGCACAGAGATACAGTATAGCTCATAAAAAAGTGACCCTGTGTCAATAAGTACATCCCTAACAAATAAAAGTTAATTCTCTTCCAAACCAAAGAACTTTCTCATCAACATTAAAGCATGCTGACAGCACAAATTCCCTTTGATGGGGGGGGGGTCCTTTGAACTCGTGTACTACGATTCTACAGTCCAGCACTTTAACCATTAGGTTAAAGTGCAGAATCGTAGTACACAAGTTCAAACTCCAGTTGTGCTATTACATTCACTTTCAGAAAAATACCCTTGGAGAAAAGCATGAACCCCCTTATTCTCCCAGCTATGGGTTAAATAATACCACTACTGTTCTTCTAGAAGGATAGATTTGGTATTAAATAACCCAAGAAGGTTGATATGTCATTAAACTTGACTCTCTCTTCTCATCCATCCTTATCAACCATTGCTCTTGGTAAGTCTTCTTTACGACCACCAGTGTTCACACAGAGCTGATGAATGTAAGTTTTTGCTAATCAACCAACGCTAGTGTGTCCATGCATAGGAGTCCATAGAAGAACGTTACTTATGAATTTGTCTTTACTTTCTCACCAGTGCCCAGCATATCTTGCTTATATTTCTTGGATGGTTTGTGAGAAAGTGATAAGTGGCAGTAAAAATGCTGTTTTGTAGGATGCTGCTTCTTGTATTTGCAACTTTTTCTCCAGGCATTTAATTATATTTAAGTGGTGCAACTCTACAGTAGTACTGACTTGGCTACTCCTTGGAAGAATTACTATTTTATTTTATCAGCAAAACCAGATTTTTATACAGTTGATAACCTGTCAGTAGTAGTCCATGCCTTACCTATGCATATATTGAGATCACTTTCAGTTGATAAGATATTGGTACTAGCCAGAGGCGATGAATGATAGGGAGAAGTGGCGAGAGAGGGTCAGGGATACCTGTGCTAGCAGCACGACATTATGATGATATGAACTGGTCCACTAATTTCATAAGCTTGCCTTTTAATGAGAAGATAGTGCCATCTTGATTAAAACACATGAACTTTGTTTAATCTGATTTCATGTGGAGACCAAGATGTATGCTCCAAGATATGCAGCAGAGATTCAGCTTGAGTACCAGGATTATATTATTTCTAATTAAACATTATACAATCAAAATGAATATTGTTAGTTATTATTTATTACCAAACTCTACATCATCAAAACTTTTTGACCAAGAATATGAATATGTGACAGTCCAAAAATAAGTACTTCCCCTTTATATAATTATGCACCTTTTATTTTTGGTTACAGTTTCAATTCTGCATTGATGAGAGTTCAGTTCTGGAGCTCTGGAGTATGTATTTTTATCTGTCTTACATCCACTGTAACACAGAATGGTAGCACATGTTATGGTTCCATCTATGGGTCAAATAGATCTGTTTGAAAATTATTAGTATTTGATAAGAATACTTGAAACTATAAACTGTATACAAATTATTTCCCAGCTATGGGTTAAATAGTACCACTACTGTTCTTCTAGGAGAATGGCTTTGGCATTAAATAACCTAAAAAGAGTTGATATGCCATTAAACAACCAAACCAAACCAAACAACTTATTTGCATTAGGTAGGAATGCTTGAAACCATATAGCTGTATCAACAAATTATTATTGTCAAATAGGAATAGACACCTTTAAACCATATAATCAAATGTAAATTATTAGTATTAAATAGGAATACTTGAAACCATATGATTGTATGCAAATTATCTGTAATAAGCTTACCTACTGAAGTTATAATTGTTCACAAAGGATTATTATCATTAGTTACTTGAAATCACATAATTGGTCACAAAAAAAGACTGTTTTCAGCATTAAATAACCCAACAAGAGGCGATATGCGATAAATTTAAACAAACTATGATTAATTATAAAATCACTATAATGAAAAAAATTTTCAATCACAATGTTTCAGTTTGCTACATTCTCTTCAGAAAATACAGCTGCAGATATCAAAAACTTTTATTTACAATTGTATATTATTCTTAGAAATTTAGAAAATATAATTACTGATTACTTGTAAAAAGTTTCTGACAGAACACACACTTATCATGAAAAAGTCCCTGAAATTTAAATTTTCAAGCAATTTTTCAGATTTTGAATTGATTGGATTGGTTTTATGGCATATCAACCATTGTTGATTATTTAATGCCAAATCCTGTTTTTATTTAATATATGATTTGTAAACACATTTTGTAGATATACACAGTTAAATGATCAAACAGTTTTAATAATTCAATCTAGCATAAGTCAATAAAGTTAAATGGTTTCAAGAACTGCTATGTATAACTAACAATTCAATTAAACATCAGTTGTTTGTTTACATACAGTTAAATTTCAAACAATTCAGTTTGCCATAAGTCATTTGTTTGCACTTAGTTTAAATGTCAAACAGTTCTATTTGACTCATGGATAGGACCTTATTAGGTGCTACCACTCTGGGCCAGAGTAGACCTGGGTTTAATGGCAATGAAGGGGTACACCACATTCCCCAAAGCTTCAGAATTACTGGAGCCTCACAATCTGATGGTTTAATGTCATATCTAGGACACTCATTGGGAAGGGGGTCTTGCCCCTCTGCAGAGATGTAGTCAGTGTATTATACAGCCCCAGCTGATTGGGCTGTTTTCAGATTTTGTAAGAAAATACTTTTAGGCGATTTTATTTTTTAGATGAAACTTTGTCAATCATTTTGATAAGTGTTGTCCTTCATTTTAATCTTCTTTACTTTTTATCTCTATTCACTCTGGTCAACATTCCAGTTTGGCTCTTACTGGGCAAGACAGGTGGTTAGATGTGCTCAATCTGATCAGTCAGCTGGTATGTCAAGCCCTAGTACCTATATGATAGTCCTGACCATATTTTTTTAATTGCTCTTGTGACAAACAAGTACCCAACCCTATTTTATCTTTATGGTACTAGAAGGTGGTCGCTGAGGGTCAACTGTGATTAGATAGCAATACTTGAAATCATTTAAACTGTGTAAACAAATGATTAATAATAAATAGAATTATTAATGTTAGAGAGCAATAGTTGAAACTATGTCCTGGGTATAACACTAAACTGCATATGATGGTGAGGCTGCAATCCTGGAGTTGAGGGAATGTGGATTACTACTTCATTACCATTACTCTCGGGTCCACTCTGATCTGGGGTGGTAGTACCTGTTAGGATCCCATCTATGGGTCAAATAGTACTGTACAATCATTTACTAAGAATTTGAACTGCTTTGGTCACATGATATACTTATAGCAAACTTTGAAATATTGCCAAACTTTTGACTCACCTTATTAAATACAAGTTGTGTTAATAGCATATTGTAATATAATGGCCGAGGGATTTCATTTTATGCCTTTGGGTTTAATTAGGCTGAGAACCTTTCAGCTCAGTGCATGGGTTAGCTAGGTGCAACATGAACGCAGGTGTTCGCGCATGCGCACGGGGCAAACATGTCATTCAGAGATGTCAAAATAAAAATCCCAGATAGGGGGATATGAATGACGTCATGCACCGGAAGCGCGTGGAGGATTTTGGGAGATTTGAAAAAGTCAGTTAGTTAAGTTGAGAACTAGACATCGAACAAGAAGGGTCGACTTTCGGGGCTCACGGAGGCCAGACGAATTTGTGCGCTACGGGCGCTGCACGAGATAGGGCAGGGATATGAAAAAGCCAGAATAGAAAGAATGTGTATCTCTCTCCTTATGTTGAAAAACCTTTAAACTCATAGGTAATAAAAAGTTTTGTACCTGAACTAAGAAGTCGTAAGTGTTTTTCATGTTTCGGGATTCCTATGTTCTATGTATATATGTTACGAACATTCTATGTATGTTTCACATATCCGTATCATGGGTATGGTACAATATGTTTATTTATTTATTTTTTTAGATAAACCATTGTTGATTATTACTACTATCAATTTTGACTAGTATTTTTTGTTTATCTTTTAGTTGATGAGTTTAACTTTCATTTTGGATTTTTTTCATTCCTTTCACAGGCAGTGGAATCATGGTACTCGCCGTAACAGTCTTGAACGGAAAACAAAATGTTCTCCCAAAATGCGACGATTACAGAGATCAGGTTAGTTTTTTTATTAGATACATTCAACTATGTTGTTGCCCCATTGTTGGGGCTTAGAATATTCTGACTGTATCCTTTGCATAGGAGTAAAACCTCTCCCCAAAAAAGAGTGTCCTGGGTATGATACTAAACTGCATCTGATGGTGAGGCTCCAGTTCTGGAGTAAGCTTTTATTGCCATTACTCCCAGGTCGCATCTATGAATCAAGTAAATCTGTTTGTAAATTATTTGTATTTGATTGGACCATGTGCAAAAAAAACTTAAACAACTGCACAAAAAAATGTAAATATGATCACAATTCCCTAACCTCTACTACGTATAAAAAATCCTAGATAGATTGATATGCCATTAAAATCACTCAATTATTGGGTTTTATTAAATGTGTAATTACAGATATTTTTAAAATTTATTTTCCTTATGACTCACTCTGAAATTAAATTTAAAATCTCAATTGTTGCTCTTCTGTTTTTTCTCTGAAATGTTGAAGTATGTTGCTGATCCCAGTCCTAGACAGAAGTATGTTGTGAAACTCCAGTCCTAGACAGAAGTATGTTATGAAACCCCAGTCCTAAACAAAAGTATGTTGTTAACCCCCAGTCCTAAACAGAAGCATGTTGTTAACCCTCAGTCCTAGACAAAAGTATGTTGTTAACCCTCAGTCCTAGACAAAAGTATGTTGTTAACCCTCAGTCCTAGAAAAAAGTATGTTGTTAATCCTCAGTCCTAGACAAAAGTATGTTGTTAACCCCCAGTCCTAAACTAAAGTTTGTTGTTAACCCCCAGTCCTAGACAGAAGTATGTTATTAACCCCCAGTCTTTGGCTGAAGTATGTTACTGACACCAGTCCTAGACAGAAGTTTGTTGCCTATGAATTGTTCTCCTTGTTCATATAATAACCCCATTCTATCTGTAATGAATGCATTAATCTCTATTCTCTTTGTTATTTTGTCACATCTTTTCATATTTTGTTCTGCTTTTTTTCATTTCATTGCACAGTTGAAAGTTATGCAGACTCCTCTGAAGGAAATATATCAGAGGGTTCCATTTCCTCATTTTACAAAGCAAGGTATGTGAGTACATGAATGAACATTTAAAAGAAATTTTTTTTTTCTGCTATGACTTGAGAATAAATATAATGTCTATGAAAGAAATAGTATTAAAAATTTATCTATAAACATTTATTAAAGATATTGGCACTTATGTTATATAGTTTTATAGAGAAACACAAAGTTTATTATGGTTCTTACGGTCCGCTTGAGATCTGCTCTCCTTGTATCAAGACAACAGTCAATTTCTTATTAACCACATATCTTCTCATCTGTTGTAATGGTTAGTATGCTAAGTTAGTAGACAATTAGGAGTGAGTTTGATTCTCACTGGGTGGTCCCCACTTCTGGCCTTGTGTGGAAATAGGCTAAGCTTAGTAAAAAGAGTGGTTCCTGTGGTGTAATTGTTAACAGACTTGGTTAACGGACAATTAGAAGTGGGTTAAATTCTCTCTGGGTGCACCATACTTCTAAGTTAATCTAAGCAAATAGCTAAGATCCCCTTGAGTATAATTAGATTTTCAGCATTAACAGGCATTTGATAAACGCACTTAAATTTTGATTTTGTTTGTCCAGTGTACAAAACATTTCTATTGTGGCAAATATCTTTGTAACTGCCCTAGCCGATTTTGTTTGTTCAATCTAAATAAAAGAAATGAATATCAAATTACATGAATTTGCTATTTGGTAGAACTCTAACTAAGAAATGTGGCATTTTTTTTCTATGGATGTGCATCTGTACAACAATTTTTAATTATGTAATAAATTTATACATCTGCTATTGCAAAGACAGCAAACAGCAATACCAACAAATCCTTCATCATGTGATCACTTGGAGCCAGGCATAGATTCTGGGCTGAAACATCATTGAAAATTCATTTTTCATGCCCATTATTTATAAAAAAAAGTTATCAAACACTTTTGATGAATACATTTTTTTCTTCATGGGTGAACAATTCTAAGAAGTTGTTTATTCAACTTGGCTTAGTTTTATAAGTGCATTTTTTTGTAACAGTTTTTATATAAGTCATTTTTCATTCCTTTCAGATAAAAAGAAAAAAAATTAGTAGAAATTAGACACCATTTATGATTATTTTTTATGTTGTGTTTTTTAATACTTTTTTTATTTTTCTATTCTGTTTGTAGACTTCCGCCAAATCAGAAAACCAGAGTGGAATCTAAATATACTTATACATCCAGTCCAGAAGTTGTAAGTCATCTCATTTCTTTCAGTTATAAACAAGTTTTTTTGATTAGAACTATCTTGGATCTTTATAATTCATCATTAATTTTATTTATTTTCCTTATTTCTTCCCCTTCTCTTTTTTATGTTGGCCTTTTGAATTGTTTCCATATTCTAGCTGTTCCCCAATCTGTTTGGATCTTATAGCACCATTTTTTCTCATCTGGTTAACCTACATTTTTCCCTTCAGGTGCCCCCCATTTTCTTCATAGGATGTTTTTCCCCTTCTTTTTTTTTTATCTAGTGATGTTTTTTCTTTTTATTTATTTCTTTTTTTTTTTCCCTATTTGGTTTTTCATTCCATTTGCCTCATTCCTCTCTTTTCTTGTGTCTCCCCTTTCATTTTCTCATCTTGTGATGGTATTTCACCTTCATTTTAGTCATGGGGAATCCCTGTGATATATAGACAAGTAAACAACTTTGAACTCCAGTTATGCTCTTACATTCTATTTTAGGTTATTACCCTTGGGAAAGGTATGAAACCCCTTACCACTGCCACTACTGTTCTTTTACCAGGATTGTTTTGGCATGAAGTTGGACATGCCATTGAATAAACCAAACAATTTCTGTCCTCTGGTGGCATTTTTTTTCCTTTCATTTCTTTTCCCTCTTTTATGGTTCTCCCCACACCTATTTATCCCATCTAGCTGTTCTCCCTTCCCAGATGGTTTATCTTTTTCTGTCTATAATTGGTTAAATCCACAGATACAAATAACTATTTTTATTTAATTAATGGAATTCTATCTACTTAAGTTAAAACATAGCTCTACTTCTTTTAATTCAAGCTTTTTGACACATTTGCTTTGCTTGTGCTATTAAAAAAAATTGTTTTCTAATCATTTTTCATTCTTTTGTAGGATAAAATCCAGTATAAAAATTCTGCACCTAAGAACTAATATCCTTTTAAATTCATATATCATCTTCATGTACAATGCAATCACTTATTATATTAAAAAAAGATTAGAGGCAGGAATATATTTTATCATTTATGTGATCCCAGTTCATTGGCTTAGTGGGTAGAATGTTTGCCAATGGTCCGGGAGACCGGGGTTAAGTTCCAGGTTGAGTCATACCAAAGACTTAAAAAATGGTACTTGATACCTCCTTGCTTAACATTCAGCATTATAAGGTACGTATCAAGGGTAAAGTGGAGCAATCCAGGGAAAGGAGTAGCACTTCTGTGTAGTAGTTACTGAAAAGGGAGCCTTCTGGTCACCCTCGATTATGGTCGCCAACTTTTACTTATGTGATCCCTTTTCTGCTATCAATATTCAGTCATTCATCAATTTTTATTATATATTTTTAAAATTCATAATGAAACATTTTTACTGTTATTTTACTAAACAAACTGTGAACTCGTTTGGTCCATTATGATATTACTGCTTCTATTTAAGAAGGAGTTATCGTTTCATACTCATGTTACCATTATAATAAAAATTATTGGAGGTGCCCATGGAGTAATGGTTATCGTTGTAGGAAATGGACACGGCGATACGATTTCAAATCCTGGATGAGACTGGTTGCATTTCACATAGCACTAATACCCTTGGGAAAGGTATGAATCCAATTATTCTCCCTCCAGCTATGGGTAAATAGTAGGGCAGACTAGGTTCTTCAGCTTTGGTGAGGCAACTAATCTAGGAGAAGGAAAACTCTGAATTCAAACCTGTTAAACTCCGCTTAAAAAATTGACCTTGTGTCATATCCTGCTCGAGTGGAGGGGTTGGTAAATATCATTATAATAAAAATTTTACATGATTGAAAAATAATATTCATGTGAATGCTGACCCCCACCAAAATTATCAGTCATTTACAAATTAGACTAAAAATTGTTTTATTCTCTTTGAACATTTTAAGATGAATCCTATTGGGACTGAGAAGAAAGTGTTCATTAATGTCTGGCTTTTCAGGGAAATTATTTTGAAAACAATAAAATTGATTTGTAATCAATCTGATGATAAAATGTTTTACTAAGTTCACAATACAAATTTTTGGCAGTAATATTTATCTTGTGACTTCCTTAACTCCTGACTATTTGCAGTTCTTCTACAGATAACAAACAAATCCAAACATATAGAGGTAAGGACTTTAGTTTTATGCATATACTTGTATACTTCTTGTAATAATAAATGAATTTTTTTTTTTTATCTATGGATTGGCAATTCTGCTTATCTATGGACTCAAGATGGTGACATGTGTATTATTCAGAGATGTGACTTATTAAATGGTAATACAAAACACAGAATTCCAATTAACTTGTTAAGGATTGGTATTAAGTCCTGAGTCAATAAAGATTACACAATCCAATTCAGCTTTAAATCCAAAAAGGATAAAGTTCTAAATAGGCAAACCCAGATAGTAAATCCAATATTGGCAAAATGTTCTTTTCTATGCAGGAGACATTGCATTATATGGTCGACACGAGTTAGTTTTTTATAGTTATTAGAAGATTCATTTTTCCCAGAATGCAACATTGATGGTTATTTATTTCAGCCAGGAAGTTGTTTATTGCTTATATCCTAAACAATAATCCTACATGTATCACAAATGTTTAATTAGTTCAGAAAGCAAATAAAATTACCACCTTTCAAAACAAAAATTTTTTTTATCATTTGATTATAATAATTTCTGTTTGTATTATTACTTATTTATGTTAATGTTATCTTTTAAGAACTGTGGTAATAAAAAATAAATTTAACTAAAAGAGAATAAAATGAATATAAGTATTTACTGCAGGCAAAAAATAACATCCTTTAGCCAGTGGTTATTTAGTTGTCTCCCCTTGTTTGAACACAACCATCAGCTCCTACTGATTCTGGATGCTCTGCGAATTTGGGACCAGTCTTTCTCCAAATTCATTTCATAATTCATCTGGAAGTGTCATATTTTACTGTGGAAAGAGATTACTACAAATTGAATTTTGCATATTAAATGTAGATTTTCAAAGTTGAATATCTGCTTACAAGATTCAAGTTTTCATTACCGTTGTAACCTAACAAAAGATTACTGAATGAGTAATAACCAAAACAGAGGTTGAAAATGAAATAGAAATCTTTATAACATTAACAAAATACAATACTCACCAGCAGTGTGAAGAAGGGAAACTACTGCTTGTAGTCACTACATAGTCAGCACATTTACCCAATCAAAATAGTGTCCAACATATTTATGAGGAATGGGACATACCCATTGATGTTCATACGTAGGTTATATAACACTTGCCATAGTTATAAATTCACCAAATCACTCTAAAGTTTTTGTATGGTTCAATTGAAGTAAATAATATGTTAAACTTGATAAAGATATTTTTATTGGGTAAGTAATGTTTAACTTGCATTTTTTAAATATATGTGGTGTAATGGTTATCATAATAAGGAAGTAGACTTAAAAAGTCAAGTTCAGATCATCCTGAATAAGGCTGTTCACTTTTCACTTTACACTAATGCCCATGAGAAAGGCATTAATCCATTTCTTCTCCTTCTAGCTTGGGCAGACTGGGTTCTCTAGCTTTGTTATAGTAACCAGTCTAAAAGAAGGGAAAAACTCTGAATTCAAAACCAGACTTTGGAATATTGGTTCACTATTCTTTTGTTATCAGCTTATCCAAGATTTGTGACTGATTCTAATAAAACCCTCACCACTATAAACAAATCACTTGTGTTGGTGGTCCAACGATTCATATCTTTAACTGAACTGATAGGCCTTTATGCATTGATTTTAGTTTCTTTTGTTTTATGGCATATCAACCTCTGTGGGTTATTTAATGCTGAAGCCATCATTGTAGAAGGATAGTAGTGGTGCTATTTAACCCATTGCTGACAAAGATAAGAGAGTTCATACATTTCCCAAGAATATTAGTCTGAAATTGAACATAATATTGAGACTGGAGTTCAGACTCCAACCCAGTCAGCTGGGGCTGTAAAATACTCTGATTGCATCTCTTGAGAAGGGTAAGACTCCCCCCACCAACAAGTGTTCTGGATATGATTAAATCATCTGATGGTAAGGCTCCAATCACAGATCTTTGGGAAATGTGGAGTACGTCTTCATTGCCATTAATCCCAGGTCTTCTCTGACCCAGAGTGATAGTACTTATAAGTATCCCATCTATGAGTCTAATAAAACTGTTCAATAATATTAAATTGAATTATCAGTATTAGATAGCAATACTTGAAACTATCTAACTATATAATATCAAATGAGCTTTAGCTCATTGTTGGTTTTGGTTGGTTGTTTAGGTTTTATGGCATATCAACCTTTGTAGGTTATTTAATGCCAAATTCTGTCTATATATACATGCATATTCAACCAAAGATTTCAAAACAAATATTAAAGAAGGTAGAATTTTCTATTAGCAGGATTTCATTTGTTTGCACAAGATTAACCAGTTTTAAGTTGTCATATTTTTTGGTACAACTCTGTCTCTCTCAAGAAGGACAGAATGTCATCTATTTTGACGTTCTCAAACAGATTGGTTAAGTTATTTACTTTGAAAAATTGCTTTCTGATAACAGCGAAAGTTCTGCATTCTATAAGAATGTGTTTAACTGTGCAAGTTGTCTGGCAGGTTAAACATTGTGGTTGTGGTTCCTGTTTCAAAATGAAAGAGTGAGTAAGCTTTGTATGGCTTAAGCTCATGTAAAAAATGTAACCTTCAAACTATTCACTTTAAAAAATCCTACATGTAAATGGGATTTGGCATTTAAATAACCATCAAATGGAATAACCTAATCTGGAGTTTAAACTCACTTATTACAATGTTACAGAGGTGCCCGTGGCGTGATGGTTATCGTCGTAGGAAATGGACACGGCGATACGAGTTCAAATCCTGGACAAGACTTGTTACATTTCACATAACACTAATACCCTTGGGAAAGGTATGAATCCGATTATTCTCCCTCCAGCTATGGGTAAATAGTAGGGCAGACGGGGTTCTTCAGCCTTGGAGAGGTAACTAGTCTAGAAGAAGGAAAACTCTGAATTCAAACCTGTTAAACTCCACTTAAAAATTGACCTTGTGTCATATCCTGCTTGAGCAGAGGGGTTGGTAAATATGATTACAATGTTACAGTCCAACATGTTAGTCACTACACTCCCTTGTACATTGAGATTGATGGGAGGTATATGTATATATCTCCCATATCTCTTCTAACATTATCATAAAACTTTCTTATACTAATTTTCTTTTCTTTTTTCAGGGGACAATAATGGGATGCACATTCTGGAGCAGTCACTGGAAATTGCAGAAATTGATGCCAAACTGGAACGTTTACAGAAACAGCTATTGAAAAGTAGTTTGTCTTGACATGTTTGTAAAAAAAGATCTAGCAAGATGCTTATGTCTGAATTTCTGAGACAATTGATCATTATTGTGCACTTCTGTGTTCAGACTAATGTCCTCATCTTGGTTGTTATTATAGTCACAGTGATTCAGCCACTGTACTCTTCAGCCTTCTCATGGCATCTATTATAGTCAGTAACCTTTTGAGAATTTTCATCCAAATCCTTTATTGAATCCATTAGAGTAGATTGTTCTCATTCCAGCATCTGTCCTTAGAGAATATCCTTTGTTTGTCTTGGTGATGTCACTTGTCTGCCTCTTGCACAGAACCAGTAATTGAACTAAGGATTAAATTAAATTCACTTTAATGAGCACTTTTAGCCACTAGATCATTGTCTTGTAGTGGACATTGTCATGGTGGCAGTAACTTGTTGCTTGTCTATCTTTTCAACTAAGTAACTAATATATTCCAGATAAGCAACATTCAAGGACACATCAGCAGGGAAGAATGAAAAGATGTGAAATATCTAAGAAACATGGTCAGTGAAATAAGAACATTCTATTCATGTGGAAGATAGTTTGGGATTTTGACTATGATGACTCCTTAAGAAACCTGATGAGTATAATAGCTGGGGTTATAATAATAACTAAGATGAGGATATTGGTTAGAGTAATGATTGATTGATTGGTTGGCACACAATAATCACCTTAATAATTAGCTGTTTGTAAAATACATGAAATGTTTTCAGTTGTTTGCAGAGATAATTCTGATTCAAGAGGTAATCATTGATAGAATTCTAAACTATTTCAACTTCTTTTTAGTCCTGAAAACAGTACTTATAGACAGCCTGAACTGTAAAGATAGATTTTTAAGAGATTTTCTTGGTGTATTAGTTAAACATTCAAACACATCAATGAGAACTTTGACTGTTAACAAAGATATTGAGATTTTTTAATTCTGTACATTTTCAGTTAGAATATTACTTGTGTTAAAAGAGAAATAAATTGTTACTGCTTACAGTGATCTTTTTTTTTGTAAATGTTAACCTTTCCTGACTTTTATGTGAATAATAGATGACATGTGAAGCCATTGGGTTCCTATCTAAAAAGCAGTCCATGATTATATGGAAGCTTCTATTTAGGAAGGAATGAAATTAATCAGCATTTCATAGTTTTCTCAAGAATTTGTATGATGAAAAATGACATTCTATGCAGATCCACACTACACAAAATCATCATTCAGTAGCAAATTGAACTGGAAATTGCTTTATTTTATAAAAGCAACTTAAATGTATTGCTCTAATAAAAATCTTGCTAAGATGTGCTGTTTTTGCTCAGCTATAGTTACATCCAAATATGATGGAAATTTTAGTAATATATATATATATAGAGAGAGAGAGAGAGAGAGATGAAATAAAGTTCACCATAAACACACATGCTACCAAATTACACTGTTGTGAATTAGATTAAAAATTGCTTTATTCTCTAAGTTAGCATTTTAAGTGTATTACTATGATAAAAATCTTGCTAAGATGTGCCATTTTTGCTAGATTACAGTAATCTATGAGAAACCAGATATAATATAGTAAGTTATATATATATATATATATATATATATATGTGTGTGTGTGTGTGTGTGTGTATATATATATATATATATATATATATATATATATATATATATATATACACTAGGTGTTTCAAAAGATTTAAGGTGTACAGTTTGTTTCAAAAAAATTTGTGATTTTGTAATCTAATAAATTGATCAATTCTAGTTCAAATGATCTCAAATTTTAATGTGTAGAAACAACTCAAAATATTTATGTTTAATGTTTAAACATTTTTTCTTTTCCAGTAAATGGCATGTACTTGTAAAGAAGAAAGCATAAGACATTAAACATTGTTAATCTTGAGTTGTTTCTACACACGCTGTTAAAATTTAAAATCATTTAAACGAGAATTGGTCTGGTTATTTGATAATGAAATGAAATCAATTTTTCTGAAACACCTTGTATATATGAGAATTGTTGTAATATTTATGTTCAGTCATAATCATCTTGCAAAATCAATAATTAAACAAAAACTAATTGTAACTTTTTAAAAAAATGCTTTATTATAATTGATTACTCTTGGAATTGTTTCATCTTTATAAACAGTGAAAAACAGATACTGGTATAAATACATGTAAATGTTAATGTAAATATGAAATATATGCTTTACATATTGCCACCAAACTGCGTGAAATAAGATACATGTATATGTATTTGCCACCTCTTAAGTAGATTTTGAGTTAAAACTATTTAATACAAATGAGTTTAATGAAATAAAATAGAACAGTTCTTATAACTTTTTCATATTCTTATCCTAACACTTCGGAAAATGTTTTAAATTTATGTATTATTATCTGCTGAAATTGACTATAATGTTTCTCTTAACTTTTTTCTTTTAATTTTATTTATTTTATTTTTTACAACAAAATTTCTTTCCTCACCTATATTGTCCTCCTCAACAAATTATTTATGTTCTTCATTGGACTAACCAGAATTCTGATTATCCAGGGTGGCTCTTGGTCCATTCCCATTTTTTTTTATTTTTCTAATTCATGTTTTTCATTGACCTGCCAAAATTCTGGTTGTTCAATATTGGCTTTGTCCCCTTATTGATCTCTACTGAAAGTTTTGTTTTATGCTTTTCATGGCCAGCAAAATTTTGATTGTTCAGTGTTATTCTAATTTCTTTGCCTTCTTAGTAAATTATTAATATTCTTCCATGGCCTCCCAGAATTTCAATTCTCCAATATTATCTTTCTCTCATTCTCAGAAGAGATGAGAGTATTGAATGGCTTTATAAACGTCAATTGTGCATCTATGCTCTTGTAGCTTAGATGGTAAAGCAGCTAGTAAACAGAGCCAAGCTTCCCAAAATCAAAAAAGAACGTATAAATTCAAGTCATACTGAGAGCTTATTCTTTTTTTAAGCAAATTATTTGTGCTTCATTGACCAGAATATTGTTTGTCCAGTGTTGACAGATTACTAGATCTTTGATAAATCATTAATACTCTTCATTGGCCAACTCTGATTGTTCCATATTGTCTGTTCTATTAACTGATCTCCATTGCTGTAATTTTTCCAATGCCATTAAAATTCTGGTCATCTAATGTTGTCACTTCCAGATTCTTGATAAATTATTGATATTCTTCCATGACCTACCAGAATTCTGACTGTCCAATGTTGACAGTTTCCAGATCTTTGGTAAATTAATAATATCCTTCATTGCCCTATTAGAATTCTGATTGTCCAATGCTGACAAATTTCCAGATCTTTGATAAATCATTAATATTCTTCATTGGACTTCTAGAACTCTGATTGGTTAGCGAGGTAGATTTGCAAACCTTCATGAGTGAGTTCACTTTGCATTGGGCACCCTATTCATATGGCCTTGTGCCATATCCAAGCAAAACACTTTGTAAATTACTACTAGAATTCTGATTATCCAGTTTTGTCTGTTTTATTAATCGATCTCCATCACAAATTGCTGTAAGTTTTCCAAGGCCAGTAAAATTCTGATTGTCCAATGTTGTCAGACTTCCACATTTTTGGACAATTATTAATATTCTCCCATGGCCTAGTAGAATTTGGATTGTCCAATCTTGTCTTCCTTCACTTTTCAGATTTCTTCAGCAAATTATCTTTGTTCTTTCTAGACCAGCCAGAAATCTGATTGTCAAATGTTTTTGTCTCTATACCCAATCTTTTCCATGACCTGCCAAAAACTGATTATCGTATGTTGTTTTTATCAAATTATTTATATTCTTCCTTGGCCAGAATTCTGATTGTCCAGTGTTGTCTGTTCCATTACCAGATCTTCAATTGGAAGTTTTAAAGTTTCCATAACCACTAAAATTCCTATTATCCAATTTTGTTAGATTTCCTGACTTTTGGTAAATATTCTTCATAGGATTCTGTTTATACAATGTTATATTTGTTGATCACTGGTAAATTTTTTTTTTGTCAAGACCTGCTAGAATTCTGATCATCCAATGTTGGCTTTATCCCATTATCTGATCTTTTTCTTTTTGTCAGCTCATATTGTGATTGTCCATCACAATACAGTTTTGATTAGCACAATTTTTACTATTTTTATTTTTTAACATTTTTGTTCCTAATCTTATGCCTGTTAGTGACTTTTGATTAGTATTATCCTTCATCTTAATTCGGATAGCTTTTTATTGCAACTCACCCAGGTTTTAACACCAAAGATCAGCAATCATTGAAAAAAACTAAAGAATATTCACACAACTAGCATGGCACTGACCAAGAAGAGATGAAGGTATTAAACAGCCTTATAGATATCATTTAGACATCCATGCTCTTGTAGCTTAGAGAGTAAAGCAGTTGGTACTTAGAACTAGACTTCCCCAAAATGAAAAAGGAGATATAATTTCAAGTCTCACTGAGAGCTTATTCTTTATTCTTGTTTCTAGTGTGCATTGTTTCTCACTGTCATAAAACTGCCCTGCTTGTGGGGCTGAGAATATACTGTATCCCCCACTGAGGGGGTAAGACCTATCCCCTCTCCTGAATATGTCACTAAACTGTCCTGACTATGACAGTAAACTGCATTTGGTGGTAAACCTCTAGTTCTGGAGATCTGAGGAGTGTGGAATACCCTTTCATTACCATTACTCCCAGGTCCACTCTGATATAAAGTTGTTGTACCTGTTAGTCTAATCTGTGGGTCAAATAGATCTGTTTAGAATTATTTTATTTAATAAGAATTCTTGATGCCATATAACTGTAAATTATTTATAATAAAACAGTTACTTGAAGCTATGATTGCTTACTAAGTATTATTAGTTACTTGAAACTATAGAACTGTGTAAAAAAACATTATTATTAAATAGAATTAGTTATTTAAAATGATATAATTATTATTAGATAGGAATACTTGATACTTTTAACTGTGTGCATAAAAAACTCTTAGGAAACAACTACATAAACATGTAAATATGAATATACAATAAATGCTATTCCCTAATGTCTAGGTCTAAAATAACCCTAGATAAGTTGACCTATCATTAGAATCAATTTGTCACAGAAGTGATGGTACATGTATTTTGTGATAAAAAGCAACTGGAATTTAGAGGAACGATAATGATCATAAAAATTATTAATAATAATTAATGACAATTTGACAAGAATAAACTGATTGCCTTATTCAACCCTTTGAACCCAAGTGCTGCTAACTATAAGCCTATAAGCCTGAGGGGCTGGAATTTTTACTGGTAATTCCCTATTTCTACATCACTATTGCCAATAAAAAAATCCCAGAGAGTTTTATGCATCTTATTTTCAGGGATAGATTCTAGTTTGTGCATATACCATTTGGTAGAATGATCAAATTTTAATCTCCTGCCCAAATCCCAGTGGATCACCTTTCCCACCCAGTCATACTTTGTCTTGTATTCCTTTTGTGCTACTTTGCTGCATTTGCATACAGTGTGATTAATCATTTCAACTTTGTCTTCACAGAGCCTACACTTTAATATAATTGGTCCTTAGGGCATTATTTTTTTATATATTTTAAATTGTCTAGAATGTCATAACCTGTTGTCCAACAGATTGTAAAGTAGTTAAATAACAGGTTGCTGTCTCCTATTCCAGCTACATTTTTAGCTATTTTTCAAGCCAAAAACAGAGGGTTAAAAGGCCCTTACAGTTGTTGGGGGAACACAGGGTTCAAAGGGTTTATTATCTGTTCCCAATCAAGTATCATTCCTGCTTTTTCAGATCTAAGTGAAACAGTTTTCGTTAGCAGACCAAGAATGCAAATGCTTAGACTGTCTTTCAAGATCAATATTCACAAAATCTTACATTGTTATTATTGGCAAGTTTCATAAAATTATTTGCATTTCTGGATTAGTGTTGAATTTGGGTAATTATGTTTCATTAAAAATAATTTTTTTTAAATTCATATATTTTGGATTTTGTGATTTGAACTTGTAAGATCTCTTCATGACCGAGTTATTATCTATGTCCTATAATAGTTGTTGTATTTGCATATACATCATCATCATCAATACATACTGACAGCATGGATTCCCTTGACCCTCTCTCTCACCATCCATCCCTATCATCCATCACTCTTTGCAGGTCTTCTAGACTGTATTCAGTGTCCGCACAGAGCTGATGAGTGTGTAAGTTTTTGCTGGTTAACCAACACTGGTATGTCCATGTGTAGGAGTCCATAAGCTGATATTACTTATGAATTCATTTTTACTTCTCTAGCAGTGCCCAGCATTTCTTGTTTGTTTTAGCTACCATCTTGCAAGCCATCCAAGTAAGTAGCCATACAGCTGCTGTTTTGTAGGGTGCTGCTTCCAGGATTTGTTCAAAACAGCACACAGCGTATTTGTGTAGGTTTTCTCTTAGTGTTTTGTCAAAGTTCAGGTGGTGCAACTACACAATAGTACTGACACAGCTACAATGTTGAAGAATTCATCATTTATTTTATCAGAGTTCCATATGGTTGATAACCTGTCAATAGCAGGCCATGAATATACATATCATACATTAAATGTAACTACTATTATGGGACTGAGGTTGTGGTTGTACAGTTTAAAAATGTGTATAAAGTTATTTGTCTTTGCATTTCTAATGCAGAGAACTAAAAATAGTTCTCTCTCTATGGAAGTTCTCCTTGGATTTATTAATAAACAGACATTTATTATGAACTTTACGGGGTTTTTTGTAAAGTTCTATAATTTCATAAAAAAGACTTGTCTTGTTCTTTTTTGTTCTTTGTTTTTTTTTTCTTTTAAATTCAAATAATGTTTAATAATATTTTCTTTTCCCTGTGAATCTAGAATATGATACTAAAATGCATCTGATGGTGAGACTCCTGTTTTGGGGATCTTGGTGGGTGTGGAGTACTCCTTTATTGCCATTACTCTCGCGTCCATTCTGACCTAGAGTGGTAGTACCTGTTAGGATCCCATCTATGGGTTAAATAGATCTGTTTGAAAATTATTATTAGATAGGAATACTTGATACCATATAACTGTGTGCAAATTATTTGTATTAAGAATAGTTACTTGAAGCTATAATTTTTTACTAGGGATTATTGTTATTAGTTACTTAAAAGCATATAACTATGCAAACAAATGATTATTATTAGATAGAAATAATTACTTAAAACCATATAATTATTAGTATTTGGTAGGAATACTTGAAACCATACAGTTGTGCCTATTATTTGTATAAGATGAAAATACTTGATACCATATAACTGTAAATTATTTGTGTTAAGAAATTTAGTTGAAGCTATAATTGTTTACTAAGGATTATTATTAGTTTCTTAAAACCATATTACTGTGCCAACAGATGACTATTATTAAATAAAGATAGTTGCTTAAAACCATATAACTGTGTATGATATCATATAACTGCAAAAAGCTCTCAAGAAACTATACGAAAATATTTATAAATATAAACATACAATGTACATGATTCACTAAACTTTAGGCATAAGATATCCCCATATAGATTGACATGCCATTAGAATCAAATAACTTTTCCCTGTAGTTTAAATATCAAATAGAAGAAATGTTCCAAAAGTAATGCCTCCTATTTATTTCTATGGAAACAACAACAAATACAGGGAACAGGTTAACAGTGTTGGATAGGGGAAATTTTCAGCTACAAACACTATTCTCAAATCCATCGTCACCCCTATTGATTATGCATTTTCACCAGAGATGAATAGGAAGATTTACATGCTGTGCTTATAAGATGGTTTACTCTGAAAGTAATGTCTCTTATTTTATGTTGCCCACCAGTTTATTGAAGATACACCACTTAAACGATTGTTGTAATTTGAGTTTTAAGAAACCATAAGTACCAGTTTTATAATTGTGTAAGAAAAACAGAAGTACAGTTCTGCCATTGTTATTTCTCAGGAGCTATTAGTTTGACTGAAGTCTTGTGTTGAATTAATTCTAGTTACCTTCCAGAGCAATTTTGACGACAACCTTATAAATTTTTATTTGCATCAACAAAATAAACACTGGAATAGTCATATGCTTTTTATATTAGAGCCCTAAGGATTTGCTGTCCCAGATACCTACTAGAGAAAGAAATGTACATTTCGAAATCCAATATTATCCTAACCAATTTCTGTACGAAACTGAAAAAGGCATACAAAATAAACACAGCCAAAAGTTATGATATGATCGAGAAAAAGTAAACATATACTACTCAGGTGAGTCAAAAATTTCTGATATATTTAATGACTCCAGTTCTATTGCCTTTCATCTTAAGAACCATTCTATTCCTAAATCCAAGTTTTTAAAAATTCTAGTTGAAAACACCACTATAATCGCACATGAAATTGATAATCTATGACTACAAATCCTAGAAGATCTACATATAAAAACAAAAAAAAATAAAATCAATAGAATTAATTTTGAAAATAGCAACAATGTTTTGAAATGCTTTTCGTACTTTTTTTTTTTATCCTGTATTCCTATAGTATTCTATTTCCGTTGATAGCATTCCCTTTTTAAGATAGTGTTCCCTTTTTAAATATGTCAGTTACCCAGTTTTATCCAACACTGTGTTCCCATATTTTGTTACGGTATAAACTGTCAAAATTTTTTTAAAAAACAAACACACCTTACACAAGCAAGCAACACCCGATGATGGCCTATGAAAGGTACGAAAGAGCTTGGAACAATTTTGGGAAATTCATCTACCAATTCCAACCTGAAACTAAGACACTTATCAGAAAACTTAAAAGGATCCTAAATAGATTATACAGACAAAATTTGTCTTTATTATTTAATGAAACATGCTTAAATGAACAACTGCTTCCTAACTACACATATATATATATATGATTTGTAAACACATTTTGTAGATAATATTCTTAACCGAGACTGAGCTCTTTTTGCTCACAGTTAAATAGTTTCAAATATTGCTATATAACAGTCACAATTTAACATCGGTCATTTATTTGCACACACAGTTTGTTCTATTTGACCCTTACATTGGACCCTCTCAGGTGCTACCACTCTGAGTCAGAGTGGAATTGGGAGCAATGACAATCAAAATGAGTATTTCACATATTCCAAATCTCCAAGGCTCGAGCCTCAACATCAGATGGTTTAATGTCATATCCAGGATGCTTGTTGTAGGGGTTTGGGTCTTACCTCTCTGCAGAGAGACAGTCGGTGTATTCTACAGCCCCAGCTGACTGGGCTCAATATTTGTAAAAGATGAAGGTGCAGTCGATTTCAGTACAGTAAATTGATGGTTCAAGAAATTTGCAAAAACCTCACCAATCAATCAAGGTCAGGTCAGGTCAGGCTAAAACTGTGGATTCCAAAGCCATTCTCAAAGCCATAGAGGCAATTCTGGTCAGTAGTGCTCGGAGAGTACCAAGCAGGCTCAGCATATGACAGTCCAGTATAGTCCATTACCATCATGACCTCAGCAGAAGCATCCAGAGTTGCTGAATTGTGCTTCACTTTACCAAAATATTACAAAAACCTTTGATTCACCCTAGTAATCATCACCTCCAGAAAAATCAAAAATATATTCAAGAACAAAAAAAGGATTTCACATCTGAAGCTGGAATTTATAAAATAGCTGGGAAGCAATATCCTCCCACCCAAAATTTAAAAAAACATCAGTAAAACTTAGAGAAATTTAAAAGAACAGGTGAACATTACAACAACTTAAAAATGAACAACACACTTAATGCTATGGTATCCCACCAGAACATCTGTGACTATAAATTAGATGTCTCTAATTGAGAAAAAATAGCAAGACATCATTGCTACAGAGAGAGTACTGCAATTCAAGTATCTTCCACCATCAGTTTATGATCAGGTTTTTACAATATATTTGCTTTCCTCACCACATTAATACTCAAAGAATATGGGATATTAAAAGACAAACACCGATTACACTGGTTTATAAAAATAAATCTTTGGTCTGAGGCAAGAAATGGGATAGGTGTTTTTTGTTAATTTGGGTGTGCTGAATTCAAATTTATAAATAGTTTTGCTCTATCACCTCTAGTTTTCTGGCTTTTAAATAGTCTCATTTTAGTATAAACAGAGAATATATGTACATATTTCAAAAGTGCTTCTAGACCCCCAGTCTTTCTGCTTGTAATGCTGGGATACAGCACGACTCTCCCAGAGACAGAGAAAACAACAGTACTTTGTGAAGCCCGCTTGCATACCCATAAGAAGACCAATGACCTTATTTGTTCCGATTCCTGAAACTGGTGATCCTTACATCTTCCTGGACTAGGTTACACCGTTTAAACCGAGAAGCCAAGAGCTCTGACTGCTGTTTTGACAGATACAAATCACGAGCAAGATCATTCAGGTCGTCTTGCGTGATTCAGTGTGGCTCATTGCCACTTGTTCCTGAATATGTAGACTCAATATCTTCCAAAGATATTGACTCGGCAGAATCCTCCCTTGAAGGCATTTCTTCATCTGATGAGGAAAGAAGATCCTTATTTACTGGAGGTGTGGGTACAGGAAGATCATCTGAATGGGGAACGGGTCTCATAGCAGGTTGAAGGTTGGGATATTTAATCTTTTTCCTAGAAGATGCATTGAAACCAGTTATATTAGTTTCAGTTAACAAAGTTTTCAGTTTTAGTTAACAATCATCTGCGTGGTTTCGCGGCTCTCTCCAAACCATCGGGACTGCAAAGTTGAAAGCCGCTTTCTTGCCATTAAACCATGCAGTTAGTCCATTGTAACAGGGTTTACAACAGATATGTGGAGCCCAAGACTTGTCCTGATCACCAATTTTACAGTCAAAATAGTGAAAGTAGGTGGTTCTGAGGAGGGACGTGATGGTTCGATGCTATGCAACTGTTGTGAAGTTCCCACACACGTAGCAGAAAGAATTGGCCTTGTTGAGGCATCCTCGATATTTTGACGTGCTTGAAGCCATTGGAGAATCTGAAAATATAACAAAGTAAAACTAAATGTGCATTTGAAAATGTAATACTAATATTTAGTAACCCAAAAGATGTGTAACACGATAGTTGAGGGACACCAATCTCCTGCGCCGCCTGCGAGACAACCTCTTCCAATGACTGCCAGAGTGTGGATTGAGACCTGCTGCCTTAACTCTCAAAATCCGTCTTGATATATAACTATATATATATATATATATATATATATATATATTTATATAATGTAATGCTATCATTTACACTTAGTGCATAATAACTAAAAAATAAGCCATAAGCCTCACAATATTGGAATTAACCCTGAATTCATATACGCCTTTATGTACCGTATATGCACAAAATGCACACTATGCATATCTAAAAAAAACTAGAGGTGATTAGTAAAAACAGATTTCAAATTTGAATTCAGCACCCTCAAATTAGGTAAAAACGGGTATTTTTGTGCTTGTCTCAATTTCTTTGTAAACCAGTGTTATTGAAAGAAAAATGAAATAAAAAATAATGATTAAATCTAACCTATACAGTATATATATATATATATATATATATATATATATATATATATATATATATATATGTAGTATGTCCAAAAAGTTCTAAGCTTCACCCAAAAAGAAAAGCCATAGCAGCATATTTGCTTTTTATAAAGATAGAAAAACTAATTCGGATTTCTGTGCAGGTGAGGCCCATAAAAAGATAAGAAGTGTGCGACAAATCTAAAATATAGGCGAAGCTTAGAACTTTCTGAACGACCCTCGTATAGATATATATATATATATGCAAAAGGCATGAATCCATCTCTCCTCGCTCCCAGCTACAGATAAATAGAGTAGACAGACTTCTTTAGTCTTGTTTAGGCAACCAGTCTAGGATAAAGAAACTTTGCTTAAAAATTGACCTTGTGTCACATTCTGCTTGTGGCAGAGGGGTTGGGTAAATACACACACGCACGCACACACACACACATATAAATGGTAGCACACGTAGAACATAGGTATTGAGAACCCTTCTAAAATTACTGATAAATATACCAAAAAATTATCAATAAGACATCAAACTAGAACAATTTACAGAAGAACTTGATGCAGTACTGAAAAAAATTAAAAGTTGCATGTCTCAACAAAAATACCTCCTGAAGTATGGAAAAAAAATTGACAACCTACTTCGATTATACAACACTGTAAAAACAAAGCAAAAATAGAAAAATGAACAAAAGGTTGCATCTTCCCTTTCTGCTAGAAAGATAACATCAGAATCACTCAGAACTACAGAGGCATAACTCTTACTGCTATAGCTGCTAAGGTTTATAATGCCCTGCTTCTCAATCGTATTCAACCTGAAGTTGAGGAAACTGTTAGGAAAAATCAGAAGAGTTCTTGAAGAAATCAATCCACAACATCTGTCGAATCATCAGAGTACGTGCAAAAAATTCTCTATTGTTCGTAGATTTCTTTAAAGCATTTGATTTTATACACAGAGGGAAGGTGGAGCAAATACTGCTAGCATATGATCTCCCCAAAGAAACTATTACAGCGATAATAATGCTTTATAAAAACACAAAAGTAATGGTTCATCCACCTGATGGAGACACTGATTTCTTCAACATTGTCACTAGAGTCTGGTAGGAAGATGCATTGGCGCCTGATATGCTTATAATCTATCTATATTACGTAATACAAATGTCAAAAATCGGATAAAAGAAAATGGTTTCGCATTTAAAAAAAAACAAGAAGCAGACACTATGATAAATACAGACTACGCAGACGATCTAGCGCTTCTCGTAAATACACCCACCCAAGCCAAATCCCTAACAGATAGCCAGGAACAAGCAGCAGGAGGCATTGGATTCCACTTGAACACAAATAAAATAGAGTTTGTGTGTTTTAAACAAGGAGCCAGGTCCACCTTAAGTGACAAGCCTCTGAAATTAGACCAATTCACATACTTCGGTAGTAATATCTCATCTACTGAAAGTGATTTTAATATACACATAAGGAAGGTGTGGAACTCTCTTGATAGGTTGTCGATGTTTTGAAAATCTGACCTCACTGATAAGATACGAGATTTCTTTTATACTTTGGCTGTGTCTACTATTGTATGAATGTACTATATGGGCGCTTACGAAACGCATGGAGAAAAATCTTGATGAGAACTACACAAGAATGCTACATGCTGTTTTGAACAAATCCGAGAAACAACATCTGATAAAATAGCAGCTGAATAGCCACTTACCACCCATCTCATAAGCTAAGTAAAACAAACAAGATTTGCGGGGCACTGCTGAGAAAGTAAGGATGAATTCATAAGCGATGTTCTCTTATGGACTTATATACATGGAAACGTCAGTGTTGGTCGAACAGTCAGGACTTACATACATCAGCTCTGTGTGGATACTGGATGTCGTCTGGAAGACCTGCCAAGAGTGATGGCCGATAGGGACACATGACGAGAAAGAGAGAGAGAAAGAGAGAGAGAGAGAGAGAGAATCAGAGAACTCTGTGTTATCAGTACGATTTGAGAATTACACATACATACACGCACACACACACACACACACACATATATATATATATATATAGAGAGAGAGAAAATCAGCACATTTCTCTCTTGTTAGTTTTAGATTTCGTTGTTTGTGGAAGAACAAATTAATTCTGATAACGCTATTCCTATAGAGAAATGTCAGTCTAATTTTCTATACTGTTTTCGGTTTTCTCATATTGTCAGGTTTTATTCTAAACCTTATCCATACATGTACTGACATATCCTAAGGCATCAAGGGTTATTTACAATGCTGGTGTACTATAACGAACATATCTATCAGAGTATTTAAACAGAACAGTAGGAAATCATGGTGTCAAAACATTTTAGCTCTAACATATTGATTCATTTGAGCCCATTTAAAAAATAAGACTTTTGCTACTTAGGCCTCTTGATGCTATTGCACTGTTGCTTTAGAAATAATATTACAACACTCTAAATATACGCTTCAACACAAGATTAAACGTACAGGCTATATAGTTGGATTAAAGTCAATGATTACAAATGCAGATAAATACATATACAGGTTTCAGAATAAGGGTTGCATTTACAGTATTCAGTCCTGTATTCACTGTATATCTTCTTTAGGTGTTAACGCAGGTATGTTCTCTCACAAAATGTTGTAAATGGTCCACCGGTTAAGATACTATGTCACAAGATGGCCGAAGACATTGAGAATTTGATCAGAATAACTACTACCTCCTTGCATACATATGCAGGTCAAAATTGACATCTTTCTTCAAGATGTTACAATTCTATTTTCTCCCACAATGTGTGAAATATATTTTATTCGCAATCTTTCACTTAAACAAGTTTTATTGAAAGTCACAAATAAGGTTCGGTTTTATTTTCTCCAAATGTTCTTTGATTAAGATAGGTGAATAGTTTATATATATGAAGAAAATAGAAAAACAAGCTGGTCCAAAAGTGATAAATTTATTCTAATTAAAAGTCAATGTTAAAACGTTTCAACTTTAATAAACCTTCATCTTTCTTTGTATCTATATTTTCTCTTTTCTCCCGTTCTTTTTATTAAAACATCCATCGCTGTTTAAGCAACACTTTTCACCATCTTAAAGTCCAGATGAAGGTTTGTAAAAACCGAAACGTTTTAACATTGATTTTCCATTATAATAAATTCATCACTTTTGGATTACTTTGTTTTCTTCATACTGTCGGAGGTATTTCCATTATTTACTTCCATGTATATATATATATATATATATATATATATATATATATATATGTATGTATGTATGTATGTATGTATGTACATTAGTCCTAGTTAAAAACGAGATAAGAACATTTTTAGAGCTTCTTTTTCAGATGCAGGTAGCATTGGAGAACGAGAAAAACTTTGGTAAATAGACTAAAGCCTAACCCGTATACCAAAATTTTTCTCGTTTCTTAATGATTCCTTCATCAGAAAAATGAGATCTAAAAAGTTCAGCTTTGGGTTACTTTTACTGCGTTTTTAACCTAGATTTATATATAAACTGAAGAAAAGAGAAAAGACAAATAAGAATATTTCTTTTATGTATTAGGTTGGCCGAGATCGGCAGTATTGGTGGTGCGTACGGTGTTGTGTCCACTTGACGACTGGACTCTGAGCCTGCCATACTGCTATTGTACGCCGCTTATGTTTCTTCTATATATGTGCAGTATGGCTATATTTGCATAGCACGTGTTTGTGTGTGTGTGTGTGTGTGTGTGTGTGTGTGTGTGTGTGTGTGTGTGTGTGTGTGTGTGTACAAATATGCATATTCATAAGCCGGCGATTTTACTTCATCAAAACGGCTCCGAATAATATTCTTCCACAACCATACACAATGTTATTTAATTTTTGATTGTTCTCAACTAGTTTCCACCTAAAGTCACAGTTTAGAGATTTTTTATTTTTTATTTTTGTGGAAAAGAACTTTTTTTAAAGTTCTTAAAGGAATTGATATGCTATAAGAGAAGCGACGAAAAATGTATTGGTGAGGTAGTATATCCAATTGTTGAAGGAAAACTATATATTTATATATTAGCAGAAGAACCTGTCATTGGACAGGGTATAAAATAATATACTAAAGCATATTTTTATTAAACAAAAATCTATTCAACTTGCTTTTTGTATGAGTTCAATTAATTTTCTTTCAAAATTTCTCCTCGGCAAGTGGGAGAACACTTTCTTGACAAAATAGACCTTCCGTATAAATATTAAGCTAAAGAAATTTTGGACACCGCAGGAAAGTGTACTCCACTCCACAATTCTCATTAAAACATTCCTTGAAGTAAAAGTTTGAATGCCAAATTTTATGAAGATGAACCCATTAGGTTATGACTCCATAAATAATAAGCAAGCAAATGAAACGAATTTTGTATATAGATAAACACCAGTGATGCTCCAAAAGTAATCCCTCCATTTTATATCTATAGAAACTCCAACGGATACAAGGTGGACAATAAGAATATAAGAACATAGTGATAAGGCAAGTCTTCAGTAACAAAATACTATTTTCCCTCCATCGTCAACACCATAATATACATTTGTGGAATAAAGTTTGTCATATACGCCATCAAATACAACAAGGTCGGTGTAACGGTTATTGTTTTTGGAAATGATCGATCCGAGTTCAAATCCTGGATGAGACTGTTTGCATTTTACTTTCACGCTTATGCCCTTGGAAAAGCTATGAATTCATCTGTTCTCCTACCCCCAGTTATCCTATTTACCAACCCCTCCGCTCGGGCAGGATATGACACAAGGTCAATTTTTAAGCGGAGTTTAACAGGTTTGATTTTAGAGTTTTCCTTCACCTAGACTAGTTGCCTCACCAAGGCTGAAGAACCCAGTCTGTCCTACTATTTACCCATAGCTGGAGAGAGAATAATTGGATTCATACCTTTCCTAAGGGTATTAGTGATATGTGAAATGTAATCAGTCTCGTCCAGGTTTTGAACTCGTGTCGTCGTGTCCATTTCCTACGACGATAACCATTACACCACGGGTACCCCCAAGTTATGGGTAAAATATTTAGGGTAGATTGGGCCCTTTATCCTTCTTTATCTTATGTCACATCCTGCTCTTGGCGGACAGTTTGGGGAAGTACATAAGTATCATGTATATCTTAAATAGTAAAGCAGATTGGGCTCTTTATCCTTGGTAATATAACCAATCTAGGAGAAGGAAAACTAAAACTAACTGTAATGCGCTTAAAAATTGACCTTTCGTCACATTCTCTCTGTGGCTGAGGGGTTGAATAAATGCATACTTTAATCAAGCTCACTGGAGAGTCAATTTCGAAATCTGGGCGAGTCAACGTTTCACTTTCGCGACCATGTCCTTGGAAAAGGTATCAATCTATATTTTCTCCCTCTCCCAGCTATAGGTAAATAGTAGGACAGACCTAGATAACGCAACCGATCTTGTTGAAGAAAAACTCTGAATTTAAAACCAGCTGTACTCCGCTTAAAATTAGCCTTGTGTCGTACTCTGCTTGTAACGAAGGGATTGAATAGATGAATATAAAATTTAATAAAAAGGGACCGGTAACTTTTTTTGTAATCCATTAATATGTGTGAATATATATGCACAGAATATTATTGTGTTGGCCCATTGAATTTTTTTTTTTTTTTTTTTGGCATTATGCAGAATTTATGCCATTCTTTTTACAGCAATGAGTATAGTTTAATACGAGAAATGGCATTTTACTTTGATGCCGGTATCAGTGACGTGGGAGGCGCTTATGAGAGGGCGGCAAGTTCAGGCTAGGAATATAAGATAAAAGTAGAAGACACCTGAATCTCTGTTAAGTCTCCTCTAGCAAGGTCTTTTACCGTCTGTCGTAGAGTAACCGAATCCCCAACAACAGTTGCTCCTGCCCCTAAAACTCTTTTAGTCTATTTCTTTTATATTTTTTTTTATTTATTTTCCTTTTTCTTTTTTCTTTTTCTTTTTCTTTTTCTTTTTCTTTTGTTAAGAAAGGGTGGGTCTATGATACACGTGAAAGCCTGAAATCGACACGTGAGGGAGAAATACATAAATCAGTGGGCGAAAACAAACAAACAAGAGGGGAAAACGCAGTAGAAGAAAATGAATTTCTTATACCTTTTTTTCAATCTTTTGATTTAAAACTAAAATTAAATTTTAATTCAGGCACTTTACGGTGAACAGAATGAAGACAAAAATAATATTCTGCAGTAACGTCCCAAATGCTATATATATATATATATATATATTGCACTTGGGGTGGTTAAGACAAAATGATATTCTACTGTAACACCCCAAATGCAATATTTATATATTGGGAAGTGCTAAAATAAGTTTTAAAAATGCTTGAGACAAGTTAAAAAATGAAAAAAAAAATACATAGTTAAGGTTTCATTTCGTTTTAATGACATATCAACATTCGAGGGTTATTTAATGCCAAAGCCAATCTAGTAAAAAACAGTATTTGTACTATTTAACCCATAGCTGGAAGAGATAAGGGTTCAAACCCTTCCGAAGGGCATTAGTCCAAAAGTGAAAATAATAGCGTGACTAGCAAGAAGGGAAACTCTAAATTCAAACTTCTGTACTCCACTAAAAAATTGTCTAATGAGTAGAGTGTTCGCCAATGGTCCGGGAGACCGGGGTTCAATCCCAGGTCGAGTCATACCAAAGACTCAAAAAATGGTACTTGATGCCGCCTTGCTTAACACTCAGCATTATGAGGTAAGGATCAAGGGTAAAGTGGAGCAAATCCGAAAAAGGAGTAGCGCCCTCCCCTACACCTTGGTGTAGTAGCTATCGAAAAGGGAGCCTTGGAGTCACCCTCGACAACTTATTTACTTAGCGTAGGTGTGGCACAAGACCACTAACAATGGTCAACTAATATAGCATGCTTACAATAACACCACATGAGATGACCGACTATAACTTATCACCATTTGCTGAATTCAAAACATACTTCATAACCATTATAACATCGGGCACCTCGGCTGGTGTAATGGTTAGCAAGCTAAACTAGCAAACTTTCACAAGTGAGTTCGAATCTCATTGGGAGCCCCATTCAAACTGTACCATAGGACCAACGTTTTGTGCTGTAAAGAAAGAAGTCCGCAGAAAAAGAAATACTCAAACTCGAAGGTAAGGGAAGAAAATATAGCAGTCGTTTTTATTCAGCTATGATCTCTGCAACTCGAAAAGTTCCTTCTTCTCCCTTCTTCTCGGTGGTGACGAGGTGTGTGTGTGAGCTGGCTGTTTGACACACGCCTGTCACAGCAGATAGGTCGTAGCAGACTGGGGTAGGACGAGTCGGGGCCTCCGGAACCTTTAACGCACCCATTTTGACAACTGCCTTCAACTCTGCCCCAAAATCTCGTTACTTGTTTTCTTATATAGAGATTTCGAAGAACAAATCGAAGATCCTCGAATGTTCGATGTCACTAGTGAAACACGTCATGATACATCTGTGATTATTTTAAAATCACGTCTAACTTTGCAGGTCATTCTGCCAGCACGCTCTAGTCTCGTGACACCTTCACTGATTGACGACAGCGCCCGTCCCTAATATTACAAAACGACCTCGTGCCATAACTAGCTTAGCAAATTAATATTACCATTATAACATGAAACTGTCAATGATCGGTTGCAAAGCCTTTAATAAAAATAGACTCGCCCTGTTAATGGCATCAAGAATACGTTGACTATATTTCCCGCAGAAAGATACCCCCCCCAAAAAAAGGCAGGGTGTCCCTGATATGACAGTGAACTGTATCTAGTGGTGAAGCTCCAGTTCTGGAGCTCCGAGGGGTGTAGAGTTACCCTTCCTTGCTATTACAAGCAAGTCCACTAATATCTGGAGGGTTCGTACCCGTTAGGGTCTCATCAATGGGTCAAATAGAGCTATTTGAAAATTATCAGTATTGGATAGGAATAATTGAAACCATACAACTGTGTGCAAATTATTTGTATTAGATAGGAATACGTGAAACTTGCGAGAGCGAATGCCTCAATTTACCCAGGCATAGCAAAGTAACCGCACTGGCTAAAGAAACAAACAATATATAAAAACAATATATAAAAAAAAAGAAAGTTCACACAGGCATTGTAATAAAAAAAACATAATATTAATATTTATTTTCTTGTGTACAAGAAACGTAGTAAAATGTTCGTATAATATCCGATAAGGTTTCGTCAGAATTTGAAGTTCAGTCAATATACTTTCTTTGAATTAGAAACTTTCTTATAGCAACAGTTCATTTAATTTTGTGTTGCAAGAAAAAATGAGAGAGAAAGGCTATTTTACCGCATAGAAGATGAAGGTGAGGTAAATAAAGATGTTCTTATCTTTGCGTACTGAAAAAAAAATCCTATTTTCTGGTCGTATATGTATCTGGCGATGTATATTTCATCTGTAACGTCGGTCTTTCTCTACGTTTGTTTGTGCGTCTGGGTAGCTTGTGTGGTATTTGATTGACTTCCCACCAAGCCAGAATCCAATACATGGTCGTTTTATAGTGGAAGCCACACACAAATCGATACTCATGCGTAGCTATTTTAGTCCCTTTAGCATTCCCTATTTTGGGACGCCTCAGGCGCCAAGCTGTCAACTCTGCCCTGCTAAACAAGTATTGCCTTGGGGGAAGAGCTCCTGGAACCAGACAAAATGCTCAATACCACCTAACTGAGGGCATGGGTGGTTTGGAGGTATTTAAATAACTTCCCATAAAGCCAGTATGTGACACATGATGGGAAGTCATGCACAAATGGAGACATGCATGACTATTTCAAAAAAATACTTGGTTTCTTCGGCATTCCCCATATTGGGGCACCTCAGGCGTCAAGTTATCAACTCAGCTCGACAAAGCAAATATTGCCTGGGGAGAAGGCCCCGTTTGACCAGACATCGCTTAATACCACTCACCAGAGGTGAGCCCGAGTGAGGGCATGGGTGGCTTGTGTGTATTTGTATTTTAAATGGCTGTTTTCATATTCTTGGTAGGTTCCAAATCCAATATATTTTTCATAATTTAAGCGAGAAGTATTTATATTAGTTGTAAATTTTGATAATTTTTCATATTTTATTTTGGGGTATGCGCTGAAGATTTACTTTTATCAATTTTATCTTAGCTGTTATCCGGTTAAGTACTATTTTGTGTCCCCATAAAACCATGTGACTGTGTGCAAACAAATAATTATTTAAGACTATTGCTATATCAAGCGTATGGTTGCAAGGAAAGGACAAAATTTATGTCGACAAGGAAGGAAAACGCCGGCGTTGAAGAAGTGAAATGTAGGTGAAGTGATGATTCTCAGGACACGCGGCTTCTCTCAAAAGCCACAGTAGGGAGGTTAAGACGAGTGTTGTGTTATGTTTAATGTTGCAGGTGCTGGTTGATGTTTTAGCGTATGGCTGTGCGTTCTTTGTCTCTGGATATCGAAAGAATTTCGTCTTTTATTGTTCCCCTTTCCTCAAATCGGATCAACTTTGGTCTTCTTTTATTTTTTACCACGAAGGTCATAGATTGTTCGAAAAATTACTTTTAATTTCATTTTTAGTGATCAATTCCATCAACATTTCACATGCACGGAGCCTATGCGCAGAGACGGTTTTTTTTTTTCATTTTGAAAAAAATTTCGGCACCGGCAACATCCGGCGAGTGCTAGGGGCCGAAATTTTCCCCCTCTTAATTGGTATTACCATTATTTTGTTTGTATGATAAATGAGTTGAGATCTCAATCAGTCATAGAACACTATTAAAAAAGAGCAATTTAAAAAAAATCTAATGGAACATTGAAAATATTGTTATAATTATAATCAAGTATTTCGCCATTAAATAACCCATAAGAAGTTGATGTGCCGTTGAACAAATTAACAAAAGCAAACCGGAGTGTCAGTGGCTGTTTGGTTCTCATTAAATAAATCTATTTGAAAATCATTAATACAAGTAAAAATATGCGTCCTCCACCGGACACAAGTAGTTATATTAATCTCCGTTAAGAAAATTTGCATTAAAAACAGGTTTCAATTTTTTAAATAAATGAATAGAAATTAAAAATAAAAAACAAAAAATCCAGTTCCTGGAAACTATCTCACAACTTCGAACTATATAATTATTTGTGTTTACAGTTTATTGATGTCCGAAGGTTTAAAAAATCCTAAATTTCATATATCTGTAAAAAAAAGAAAGTGAAATTAAACTATATGTGTGTACTAAGAAAAAAAGATCTATAAAAAGCCAATAAAGAAAAAATTCGAAACAGGCTTGAATGAAAACAACTTCTTTGAATAAAATCAAAAATTTAAAAATAATCTAAACTTACAATTTTCTTCGGAAATAAAATGTTTCTCTGACAAAAATAGTAGTCTTTTTTTTTTCGTTCTTTTTTATCCGCTCCAAAGAAACTTTTTTTGCAATTCACCTTCGGAGAAACATTTGTTATTCAACACTTGGATCGCCTTTACACCAAGTTATCGTCTGCTTGTATTTAAAATTTTATTTTCGAAAAGGAAAATTTTCTCGTAAAATTGTTTTGTTTTGTTTTTAATGCTGAAAAAACGTCTTCTCAATAGATATTTTTTTAAATAAATTTGATTTAACAAAATGATACTTACATTGATAAATCTAAATGAATGATCGAATGAATAATTAGAATAATTTTTCATTATCTGTTTATTTTTTAATCTAAAAAACAGCTGATGGATGATAGTCTTATTTACTTTTGAAAAATTTACTTATTTCTTTTTTAATATCTTAATTGTGTGTGTGTGTGTGTGTGTGTGTGTGTGTGTGTGTGTGTGTGTGTGTGAATTAATATGAATATTAATCAAAGAAAACATCGACCCTTTAAAAGCATATTTGTTTATATATTTTCCTTTATAGATTAATTAATTTATTTTTTATATATTAGTTTATTTTCCGATTCTTTTTTTATGTATGCATTAGTAAATATTTTTTTCAAAAGATTAATATTGGGCAAAGCAAAAAATAAATAGAAAAAAATGTTGCTTTTAGTATTATTTAAAATCAAATTATTACTTATTTTGAATGTACTCCCAGCATTCATTGCTAAATTTTCCTTACTTCACTATTCAACTAGATTAGACAGTAAAGAATAAAACTTTATATTTCTTCAAAAATTTATCGACAGGATTTTTGCTTATATTTAACAAAATAAAACCAAACAATTTAAAGTTCATAAAAAGCAAATATTTATTAAAATCAATATGGAAATTAGTTTTTTGTTTACAATGTAAAGCGCTACTTAGTTGTATTTGCATATTGACTGTATGTATATAAAGCCAACAGTACAAAAAATATAAAGTAATTTACTTACTAGCTCAGATTCATACTAATATCGTGTAAAATGTAAGGTAAATAACAAAGGGAATGGTGACATTTGTAGTGACGTAGTTTTGGTAATTGACAGAGGCATAATCTCTATTGTATTAATATGAGATTGAAATTATATATCAATGCATAAATTATCATTAAATAGGAATAGACACTTTAAACGTTATAATTGTGTGTAAACTATTAGTATTAGATAGGAATACTTGAAATAATATGATTGTATGGAAATTATTTAGAATAGCTACTTGAAACTATAATTGTTCTCAAATTATCATTATTAGTTACCTGAAACAACATAAATTCTTTCAAAAAAGTCTGTTTTCAGCATTAAATAACCCAACAAGAATTGACATGCCGTGAATTTAATCGGATTATGATTTATAATAAAAGCTCAATACAATGAGGAATATTTGAAACCATAAAACTCTATACAAATTATTTATACTGAGAATAATTATTTGAGGGGCGAAGTTCCCGCGATACCGTAGTAAGCGAGTTCAAACTCCAGTCTCACTTTTACATATTTACCAACCCCTCCGCTCGGGCAGGATACGACACAAGGTCAATTTTTAAGCGGAGTTTAACAGGTTTGAATTCAGAGTTTTCTTTCTCCTAGACAAGTTGCTTAACCAAGGCTGAAGAACCCAATCTGGCCTACTATTTACCCATAGCTGGAGGGAGAATAATTGGATTCATACCTTTCCCAAGGGTATTAGTACTATGTGAAATGCAATCAGTTTCGTCCAGGTTTTGAACTCGTGTCGCCGTGTCCAGTTCCTACAACGATAACCATTACACAACGGTCACCTCCTTTTACGTTCACTTTTAGACTAATATCCTTGGGAGAGGTAAGAACCGTCTTCTTCCTTTAGCTATGGGACGATAAGAGAGTTCATATCTTTTCCGCTAGTACCACTATGTAGTATTTGAAATTTTTTTTTTTTTTTTTTGTGTTGGTGGTGGTTGGTTGGCTAACAGCAGGGAATTCTGGGGTTCGTATCTGATTCCTTTTCTTTTTCTTACCACATTCACTTATTGTCTTCTTTTGTCTGTCGAAGCTGAAAGAGAATTAAGGACGGAAGGAAAAAAGACAAGATTACCTTTTGACTCAAACTTTATTTTTAGGTTTAAGACTATTCTGTGGTGTGATGTTTTCCGGAACCAGTAGAAATAGTCGCGTTTCCCTCAGACAAGGCGTTGAAGTATATTATACAATCATCGGCAATTACTAGTTCGAGGGTGCGTCATGTGTTCAGTGGCTGGTGCTAGCTGGAGACACAACCTGCCTCTAAGTCCCTGGACTTAGCGAGCACGTGCGATACCTACCAGAACCCGAGAGAAAATGGTCTGTTCAGTCGAAGTGGTAAATGCTTAATAAGGAAGAATTTCTCCTAGGCGCGAGGAAGCCCTTCTTTTTAGTGATGCACTGATTTTGATTCTTGTCAGAGGACCCCCGGGGAGCTGCCATTTTTTGCATTTTTTTCTTTTTAATCCCCACACCACTACTGTTCTTCTACAAGTATGGCTTTAGTATTAAATAACCTACATGGGTTGATATGCCATTAAACAAAGAAACCAAGAATAGTTACATAAAGTCATAATTGTTTACAAATGATTAGATACTTGAATGACTGAAGTGCATTTTCTTTTTTAAGTAGAGGAATTATATTGTGAATTGAATTACCACGACCAGAAAATCCGGCGAACACTTGAGCATGACACGGAAACGCTGGACAGCTGTTTCGACCTTATTAGGTCTTATCGCAGCTGATGAGATCTGATAAGGCCGAAACAGCTGTCCAGTATTTCCAGATGTCGTGCACAAGTGTTCGCCGGATTTTCTGATCGTAGTAATTCAATTCACAATATAATTCCTCTACTTAAAAAAAAGAAAATGTACTTTTATATCCTTACCCTTGAGGTTATAATAATTACGCGGATACGTATTTCTAATCCTCCTGGAAAGACATGGCCCTGGAGGTGACTGTGTCCTCTGTAAAGAGTACGGATGTAACTTGCAAGACACATTCAGATTAATTGGCCGTGCAATTACCATGACTAGTTGATTTGGCGTCATTTATGTGCGATGTGGACTGAGGGCTCAGCAGTAGAGTTTCGGCTCTGTATTCCGTAGTCGCTGGTTCGATCTCCAGCGGGGAGATCACGGTATACGCTGCTGATGAGACCTAATAAGGTCGAAACAACTGTCAAGCGTTTCCGTATGTCACGCGCAAGTGTTCGCCGGATTTTCTGGTTGAAGGACTGACTTCGGCATTGAATAACTCAACAACGGTTGCCAAAAACCCAACTAAAAACAGACATGATGACGGACACCTTTCCAATATACTTAAAGCGTTAATTATACTATGATTTTATAATACCAGTTCTAACACAATAGTTAACAAACTTGTGTTACAGGTTGTTATTGTAATTCAAATTTTCTTATTTTTGTTCAACTTTTTTGACAATGAAAACTAATTTGATTGATTGGAATTCCGTAAAGAATATATCGGAATTTAGCATGGTGACTGATATACTATGTTTACAAAATTGTAATTGTCGAAAAGTGGACTGTATAAGAAAACAATGGATAAAAATATTTAAAAACCATTGCTTGAATTTCAACGTGACGTTTTAATTTAAAAACTTAATTTTCTAGACGTCACATTCGATTTGAATAACGTCTTTGGGAGTAAATAAAGATAAATACAAAAAATGCAGAAACTCCCAGAAGCCCTTGACGGGAAAAGGGGCGACACATGCGCAAAGAAGGTAACCTCTCGACAAAAAAAAAGAAGCCTTTTCTCTTTTTCAGCAGTGACCAGCAGGATGGCTACACCTAGGTCTTTCTTGCTACTGGTGGAAGGCGCCATGTGTTCGTCTCTAGACGACGCGTTCGCTAACCTTTCCACTAGTAGCAGCCGCCTCTTTTACCACCGACCCACGACTAAAAACACTAAATAATGGACTCGTCAGAATCACAATTTAAGACAACATATAACGGACTTAACGACTAACACATTCTAACACCTTGATTGAGAGACGCAACCATTTCATTTGTATTCAGGAAGAATTTCCTCACCCCCTGAATGGTTGTTGAAACCAGAAATAAAGGAAAAATATGAAAATATATTGGTCTCCTATCTTCTCTTTCTGTCTTCTTTCATATAATTCCTTGCAGCTTTCATATCTAAGAAGTTAAACCAGCAAGAAAACATGGGATAACAATAGAATAACCCAGAATGAAGTCAGATAGCAAACAACGATATAAATTACATTGAAACACCATACGTCATATGGAAGCCTTGCAGAAAATCTAAAAACCGACCCGTAAACATAAACATTTATACGATCTTGTGCAATATCTAAGCAAAAAGCGTAGTAAATTACTAAACATCAAATTTGATGATCGACCTATAATTATTAAACCCATTTACAAGTCAATGGCACTTTCGCTAGCAACGAATTCTAGCAATATTTAAGTTTTCGGTTCAAGGCTACAGCAGGATATTAACAAAAATTATCAAAAGGTTACAGAAAATATATCGAAAATGGCACGCAATAATCCGACGAAACAAATATACAAGTGTCCTGAATAAGACATCAAACTGCATCCAATGGTGAGGCGCCAGTCCTGGATTTCCCTGGAGTCACCTCTTTATTGTTATTACTCTGAGGTTCACTTAGATCCAGAGTCGTTGGGTTTGAAATTATTAGTATTAAAACTATATGAAACTGTGTGCAGATTGCTTGAATTAAGAATATTTCCAGCTATAATCATTTACAAAGGTTATTATTATTATTATTATTATTATTATTATTGGTGACATAAAACCATATAATTACATGAAAATTATGAATGTTAGATAAGAATATTTGAAAACATATAACTGTGTGCAAAACAATGTTTATTATTCAGTTGAAATAGTTACTTCAAACTTTATAACAAGGCGTGGATTATTAATATTTGATCGGAACACTTCATATAACTGTGTGCAAAACAATGTTTATTATTCAGTTGAAATAGTTACTTCAAACTTTATAACAAGGCGTGGATTATTAATATTTGATCGGAACACTTCATATAACTGTGTGCAAAACAATGTTTATTATTCAATTGAAATAGTTACTTCAAACTTTATAACAAGACGTAGATTATTAATATTTGATCGGAACACTTCATATAACTATGTGCAAAACAATGTTTATTATTCAATTGAAATAGTTACTTCAAACTTTATAACAAGACGTAGATTATTAATATTTGATCGGAACACTTCATATAACTATGTGCAAAACAATGTTTATTATTCAATTGAAATAGTTACTTCAAACTTTATAACAAGACGTAGATTATTAATATTTGATCGGAACACTTCATATAACTATGTGCAAAACAATGTTTATTATTCAATTGAAATAGTTACTTCAAACTTTATAACAAGACGTAGATTATTAATATTTGATCGGAACACTTCATATAACTATGTGCAAAACAATGTTTATTATTCAATTGAAATAGTTACTTCAAACTTTATAACAAGACGTAGATTATTAATATTTGATCGGAACACTTCATATAACTATGTGCAAAACAATGTTTATTATTCAATTGAAATAGTTACTTCAAACTTTATAACAAGACGTAGATTATTAATATTTGATCGGAACACTTCATATAACTATGTGCAAAACAATGTTTATTATTCAATTGAAATAGTTACTTCAAACTTTATAACAAGACGTAGATTATTAATATTTGATCGGAACACTTCATATAACTATGTGCAAAACAATGTTTATTATTCAATTGAAATAGTTACTTCAAACTTTATAACAAGACGTAGATTATTAATATTTGATCGGAACACTTCATATAACTATGTGCAAAACAATGTTTATTATTCAATTGAAATAGTTACTTCAAACTTTATAACAAGACGTAGATTATTAATATTTGATCGGAACACTTCATATAACTATGAGAAAATTAGCCCGAAAGTGAACGTATTAGCGCGACTGAATTCGAACTCACTCACTGCAAGGCTGTAGCCCAGCACGTTAGCCATTACGTCACGAGGAATCCTCCTTATCCCTATTTTCTTATTCTTATAATTGTTTACAAAGGATAATAATTACTATTAGTTATCTGAAACCATGAGTTCGAATAAATGATTATCATTAAATAGAAATGATAATTTCAAACCATATGATCCTGCATTAATTATTAGTATTAGATTGAAATACTTGAAACCACACGACAGTGTCCAAATTATTTGTATTAGATTGGAATTCTTGAAACCACACAATAGTGTCCAAATTATTTGTATTAGATAAGAATACTTGATATCATATTAGTAAATACAAATTTTTGTGGAAAAAATAACACTTAAAGCTATAATTATTTACTAAAGATGATTATTATTATTTACTTTAAACTATATAATTGCTCGCAAATTATTGGTGTTAGAAAGGAATACTTGAAACAATATAACTATGAGCTAAATATGATATTGTGCATAAGTTATTAGCATTATATAGGTATACTTGATATCATGCAATCATCATCATCAAGTAGCGCTGAGAGTACGGAATTCCCTAACCCATTTCTCACCATCAGTCCCTATTATCCATCGCTCGTGGTTGGTCTTCTAGATCTCATCCAGTGTCTGCATAGAGCTGGTGTATGTAATTCGTTGCTGGTCAGCCAACACTAGCACATCCATGTAGAGGAGCCCATACTGCTATTGATAGGTTAACGATTATATGAAAATCTGATCTTTCCGATAAAATAAAACGTTATTTCTTCCAAGCATTGGCTGTTGCAATACTACTGTATATGGATACTAAAATGAGGTGCCCGTCGTATAATGGCTATCGTCGTAAAAAATGGACACGACCACACGAATTCGAATCTTAGACAAGGCTGATATTTTTTCACGTTGTACTAACATTCTTGGGAAAGGTATGAATCCAATTATTCCCCTTCTAGTTATGGGTAAATAGTAGGGCAGGCTGGTTTCTTTAGCCTTGGTTAGGCAACCAGTCTAGTACAAGTAAAACTCTGAATTCAGACCTGTTAAACTCAGCCTAAAAAATTGACTTTGCCAACTCTTGCGGATGATAAATCAATACATCCAACGAAACGCATTGAGAAAATTATAGATGGCAACTGAACTAGAATGCTACGAGCTTTTTTGAACAAATCCTTGAAGCAACACCACATAAAACATCAGCGTTACGGCCACCTACCTCCTATCTTACAAACCATTCAACTAAGACGAACAAGACAAGCGGGGCACTGCTAAAGAAGAAAGGACGACGAACTCATAGTGACGGCGTTCTGACATCATTTAACTGTATGCAAATGATTATTGATAAAAAAAAAGTACCATTAAAAAATGAAACTCTGAATATACAATTATAACTACAATAAAATATTTACAAATTAATCAAATTTCGGCATTAAATAACCCATAAGGAGTTGATACATCGTTAAGCAAATAAACTAAACCAAGACAAACTAAACGAAACGATAGCTGTTGTAACATTTGCAAATATCATGTAAAGGTTGACTGGTTGTGTTTTATGGCATATCAAACTTTGTAGGTTATTTAATGCCAAATCATGTTTATACAAATAAATTGTCTGGAGTACATACAAAATGTAAGAATAGCTTTAAGCAGAGCGTCCATCATGAGTTCTAGAAGGGATCGTTTTTTTGGTCATGAAAAAAAAAAAAAAGAAAAACCCACAAAAGGGGAAAAAGCTTCTTTTTTTTCGTCAATTGCCAATCAGATTTCCATATTCCTTTGTGTTTTTTGCTTTTGTCATGGTGTCCTCTGATGAGACGTGACCGAAAAAAGGTCCTTTTTAGAATTTTTCAAGTATAGTAAATGATTGAATAGTTCTATTTAACCCATTGATGGGGACCTTAACAGGTACTACCAATCAGGGTCAGAGTGGACCTGGGAGTAGTGGCAATGAAGGGGTATTCCACATTCCCCAAAGCTTCATGATAGAAGCCTTACTACCAGATATAGTGTCATATCCGAAATACATGTTGGCGGAAGAGGTGGTTTCTCATCTGCATAGATGTAGTCGGTGTATTCTAACACCAGTCAGAAATATCATGTAAAGGTTATGGGAAATATACACGAAAAGGAAAAGGTACTGCAATAATCTGACTACACAAATAAATACAAGAAAATATAAAAATGAGTAAAAGAATGAAAAGGAAATAGATTTCGCCTAAATTATTAAACGCATGTCTTAAAAGTCTATAGTGTAAAATGAGCAAGGAAAAGAAAAAGGGGTAGGTATAAAGAAAGAATATTCGAACCTCATAGATTTGCTGACAACATCGTATAAATAACAGAATGACCAATTGAGTAAGATTTATTGTTAAATGACATGAATAGGGTGAATATCAAAATAGGTTTAAAGGTGAAGCAAAGGAAAACAAAAAAGTAATGTTCAATTGTATATATTTATCAAACCTCTTCGCCACGAGTAAGACGTGAGACAAGGTCAATTTTCAAGCATAGTACAGTTGGTATGAATTCAGTTTTCTTTCTACTATACTGGTTATCTTACCGAAGATAACGAACCCGGTCCGCCCTACAATTTAAGAGATACATGGTGATATTTACACATTTACCCAATCCCTCCACCACGGACACAAGGTCATTTTTAAACGGAATACAGCTGGTTTGAATTCAAAGTTTTCTTTCTCTTACACTGGTTACCTTTTCAAGGATAATGTGCCCAGTCTGTCCTATTTTACCCATAACTAAGGCGAGGGAGAACAGATTGGTTCTTGCATTCCTCATGGTCATTATCGCGAAGTGAACTCAAATAGCCTGAGTGTAGGATTTGAATTCGAGTCCACTTCTTAAGGCAATAATTGTTTCGCCACGTAGCTCCAACTGTATTGTTTCAGCTAATTGTTATTGTCATAACAATAGATAAAGTTGTAAAAGAAAATTTATTTTTAAATACAACTACTTAGGACAAATACAACTACTTAGAACAAATGAAAAAATTAGAGTCAGATCCTGAAAACGAAAATTTTTAAAAACATATAACGATAGTTTGGAAAGAATTTGATAAAAGTAGACATAACGACGCTCACGTCAGTGCTAGGACGAGCCCCCGTGGCGTTATAGCAATGGTACTGCGACTACGAAGTAATGAGTTCGATCTCTAATCGCGCTATTACGTTTACTTTCGGATTAATTCTCTTGGGAAAGGTATGAACCCCTTTACGTCTCCAAATAAGGGTTTAACCCCCATTAAGGGGCGTAAAGGGGTTCATACCTACTGTTCCTCTCCAAAGATGGCTTTGGTATTAAATAGACCAAGAAGTTTGATATGCCATTAAACAAAGAAACCAAACTTTAACTATATGCTTAAAGCGTAATGTATACAATGATTGTATAATACTAGCTTGATCACATGACTGTAAATAATTGAAATCCATTAAATCACTCGAAAAGAAACTGATATCGATTGACTGATTTTTTTAACGTAATGTTAACCAGTCTAAGTTTATTCTATGCCAAAATGTTAGAGTATTGTGTTCAAGTTGTGTCTTTAGAGTTTGTGCACAAAATATATAGTTTTAAGTATTCCCACCAAATACTAATAATTTGCACACGGTTGTATGGTTTCAAGTATCGACATAAGGCCAAACAGAAAAACAATAAAAACAAGAAAACAGAGATTGGAAGAAAAACAACTGTACGACTACTTCAGGCGACAAACTGGGCAGGTTATTCTCGAGAAGAATTAGACATGGCTAAAAAATGGAAACCTCAAGAGAGAAAATAAATCTCTTTTGATAGCAGCACAAGGCAACTCCATAAGGACCAATTATATCAAAGCGAAAATCCATAATACACAACAGAATAGCAAGTGGAGGTTATCTAGTTACAGAGATGAGACAGTTAATGACATAATAAACGAAAATTGGCACAAAAGAGTATAAGACTAGACAAGATTGGGTGGGAAAGGTGATTCACTTAGAACTAGTCATCTAACCGGTGGACCACAGCGTAAAATTAAAAGAAAGCGAAATGGTAGAAAAATACATAGACCCAACTGAAAAACTGAAAAAACTGCGAAACTTGATGGTGATGGTTGTACCAATTGCCGTTGGAGCACTTGGAACGGCTCCTAAAAGCTTACAAAAACATGAAACAACTGGAAATCAAAGGAAGACTCGAGACTATCCTGACCATAGGATTATTAAGAGCGACTAAAATACTCAGAAGTGTCCTGGAGACTTGGGAAAACCTGCTGTCACTCAGTCTTCAGAGAAATTCCAACAGCTAAAACTGCCGTGAAAAAAACGTAAGGAGTAAAATAATAATAATAATAATAATAATAATAATAGTATTGTCGACTTTGCTGTCCCGGCCGACCACAGAATAAAACTGAAAAAATGTGAAAAGAAGGACAAGACCCATGACCTTGCTAAAGAATTGAAAAAACTATGGAACATGAAGGTGACAATTATACCAATTGTGATTGGTGCTTTTGGAACAGTAACTATAGGATTATTAAAGGGACTAGATGACTTGGAAGTTGGCGGAAGAGTGGAGACCATCCAAACGACAGCATTATTGAGAACGGTCAGAATACTAAGAGGAGTCCTGGAGACTTGAGGAGACTTGCTGTCACTCAAACTCCAGTGAAAGACCATCAGCTAACGCTGATGTGAAAAACTCTAAAGGAGTAAACAATAATAATAATAATTGGTGCGCTTAGTACAGTCACCAAAAGGATTGATACAGGGACTGGAGGACTTGAAAATAAGAGAACAATTGGAAACCATCCAAACTACAGCATTATTAAGATCGGCCAGAATACTGAAAAGAGTCCTAGAAACTTGAGGAAACTTGCTGTCACTCAGACGCGAGAGAAATTCTACCAGATAAAGCTACTGGGAAAAACACGTAAGGAGTGAAATAATAATAATAATAATAATAATAATTAAAAATTTTGACCTTACTACCAAATGGTATATGCACAACCCAGATGCTGTTCTGGAGAATGAGATGCAAAAAATTTTCTGGGATTTTAAGATATAAACGGATCACCTAATCCCGGCCAGAAGACCAGACCTTGCATAGTTAACAAGAAAAAGATAACCTGCTGAATAGTTAACAAGAAAAAGATAAACTAACGCACTAAAGTGTAAAAATCAAAGCAAACGAAAAGAGGGACAAGTACTTTTACTCTACCAGAGAACAAAAAAGGTATAGAACATGAATGTGACAGTGATGTCAACTGTAATTGGTACGCTTGCAACGGTCCCCAAAGGCTTGGAAAAAGGGGCTAGAAGAGTTAGAAATCGGAGGATGAGCTGAGACCATCCAAACTACAGCATTACTGAGATCGGCCAGAATACTAAGAAGAGTCCTGGAGACTTGCAGACTCTCAGACTCCAGTGAAAGACTATCAGCTAATACTGGTGTGAACAACTCGCATGGAATAATAATAATAAGCGAATGTAGCAAACCAGTGCAAAAGAAGTACAAGATTAGATACGACATGGTGGGAGAGGTGATCTACTGGTAACTGTGCAAGAAATTCAAATTTGACCATACGAACAAATGGTCTATGCATAACCCAGAATCCGTTCAGGAGAATGAGATGCAGAAAGTTCTCTGGTATTTTGAGATGCAAGCAGATCTTCCGATCCCGGAAAAATACGAAAAAATAAACAAGTACATGGACCTTGCTAGAGATCTAAAAAAAGCTATGAAACATGAAGGTGACGGTGATACCAATTGTAACTAGAGCTCTTGGAACGATCCCCAAAGGCTAGGTTAGGACGTTGGAATAGATAAAAATCGAGGGACGAGCCGAGATCCCCCCATACCAAACTACAGCATTTTTTGCTTCTCGGCATGATTTTCTAAGCATCTGTGTCTATTTGTAACCAAATTATTGGACAAACAGGACATTTTAGCATAAGCTTTTCTACAATAAAGTACCCCTACATTTGCCCAGCGATGAAAGTAAAATTGACTTCGAGCCGATTCAATTACCGAAAGCTGAGTCAAGAATACTTTTTGAGCATCTCAACTTGGAAAATGTCCAGATCTTATTCATACCATTTCACTTATTTCCTTTCGAAATCAAATCAAAACCGAAACAAGTAAGTAGTACATTGACAATGCATCGCTAAAAAAAAAAGAAGATAAATCAGGCGAAAGATAACAGAAAGAATTAAGTAACATTCTCTTATTCTTTAATCTATTATAATCTCAAATCTCTGCATGTGTCTGGAAAAACAGGATATTTTACCATAAAAATTTCTATGATAAGGAAACTCTCGACTATACTGTTATACGTGATGTAATTAAAGGGCAACACTGGGTAGCCCTTCTAGTCTAGTTTTATTTTTTCTAGGTGACTACTAAAACAAATCTCAACAAAACTGTTAATCTGAATGAAACCTCTTACCACCATTCTTCTTGTCTATTAGTTCATAAACTTCTAAATACCATTTTAAAACCAGGGAGGTCGCGCATATCCATTGCCCTTGATTAGTGAGTTCGATCCTTTCTGGGTGCCCCATACACTTGGCTTTGGACTGAAGCTTTTTATTAGGTGAGGAGACAACGCTTCACTTGATAAAATGGTTTGAGAACTAGGCTAATAGATTAGATTGATTCTAGTAAGGTGTTTTGTATACGCGGCCTTTTGCCAATTAAAACTTAATTTAATTATAACATCCAAGTAAAGAGTTTTTCCTGTGGATTAAAGCAATAGCTAAAAAGAAGGGATTTCTTAAAACAATTTGATGACTGTTTTTCTTTTTTCTTTTTTTTTTTTCGGGAGGCAGGCAGAATAACTAACCTTTTTATTAGTCTTTCTGAGTTTAGTTTTCTATAGAATGCCAAGATATTCTTATAAAATGTACAATCTTCAGGCCCCGTTATCGTCTACTATACATTGCCAAAATGTTAGGCATTCTCAAGAATGTGTAGGCATTCTACTAAAATCCTATGTAAAGAATATAAGGTCTGGATTGAATAAGCTGATTTCATAACTTTGCCAAAAAGAATGCGAGCTATTCAATAGAATGCCTATCATTCCTTGGCAAACTATTAAATAATCTTATCTCATCATCATCTTATAGTATCCTCCATAAATTAGCAAACTCTAACAAATATTTTTCATAAAAGTATGTCAGAAGTTGGTGGAAGACACTGAAAAATTCATCAAAAAACCTAATACCTTCTTGCATGCACGCACTAGAACCAAGTTAAAAGTAAAATCATCATTCAGTGTGATGGAACATATATATATATATATATATATATATATATATATATATATATATATATAAAGTGTCCTGTTGATGGCTTAATTTAAAAACCGCAACGTCTGACGTTGGTAAATGATTCAACTATAAATAAAATCATTCTCTAAGTACAGTCTTTTTTCATATTCGCACATTTACACAGACGCACAAACTCACACACAGATACACACACACACACACATATATATATATATATACTAAGTCTAACGTGAAATTGGGCGGGTTTTGATACCAGTTTGAAGTATCCTGCGTGTCTAGCCACACTGAAGAGTTGTGATACAACGAGACTGTCTGTCTGTGGATGATAATGTATATATATATATATATATATTTACTAATCTAATATCTACCAGTATTCACGGTACCAGAAAAAAACAAAAAAACCCTGGCCATGAACAAGAGATAAAAATATCTCGAATCACGGTCCAGAGGAAAAATAAAAAAGTTTTTTGGGGTAAAAAAGAAAGAAAAGACCAACCTCATCCGACTCCTTGAAAAAAATCAAGGGGTACTTAGTCAGTGGCCAAAAGAAAACCAAAAAACCCTCCGCGAATACTGCAATGCTACAATTACTAAAGTGCTCAACATAAAACAATGGAGCCAATTATAGAATTAAATCGCTAGTCGAAAATCTTCTACTAAAGTTTCACCTTAACGGATCATCAGGAAGTTTCGCCTCAACCTTTGAGGCGAAACTTCCTGATGATCCGTTAAGGTGAAACTTTAATAGAAGATTTTCGACTAGCGATTTAAGTTAATTCTATATATATATATATATATATATATATATATACTGACGAAAAGTAGAATTGCCACACCCTAAAATACGATTCTGCTCTTGCCTGAGTGCAATATATGCATACTAAGGAGTAGTAGCTATTCTGATAAAATTTTCAATGTCTTCAGCCATCTTGTGATGGAGTAACACACATACTAGTATTCTATCTGTGTATTTATGAGAAAAAAAACAGACCTGTGTTAACACTCTACGAGGATATATAGCGTGTTAATAATGGATTTGATTATTGTAGTTATATTTTTTATTTTGGTACCTGTGTACACATTGATTTTGGTACCTGTGTACATATTGATTCACTGAAATCAAGATGTATAACCTGTACGCTTAATCTGAGAACTTAAGCTTTGTTTAATCTGGCACACAGACCTCAAGTTATTGACTGACCTGGTGCTTTCAATGTGACTTGTATGTAATTCAAGGCAATTCTCTTTTTGCTTAGGTCGAGAACTTTTTAGTGCCTCTCGTAATTCATAAAGAGTAGAAATGTTATGTCAGACATAAACTGAGTAATGTCAGGATTGTCATATTCTTTCAAAAACAAGTTTGCCATATTGATAATTTTGATTTGAAACTCCTGCGCAACTAAAACTTAAAATTCACGACAAGCAACCTTTTAGGTTATAGTTATAGTACCTGTTAGTCCTATTTATGGGTCTAATAGATATGTTAAAAATTATTAGTATCTAATAGGAATACTTGATGTCATATAACTGAATTATTTGTATTGAGAATACTAACTTGAAGCTATAATTGTTTACTAAAGATTATCATTAGTTACTTGAAATTGAATAACTGTTTGGTTTCTTGTCATATCAACCTTTGTAGGTTATTTAATGCCCAAGCTATTCTACTAGAAGAACAGTAGTGGTACTATTTAACCTATAGCTGGGAGGATAAGGTGGTTCATACTTTTCTCAAGGGTATTTGCCCGAAAGTGAACGTAATTGCGCGACTAGATTTCGAACTCACTTATTACGATTCCGCAGTTCATCACTTCAACCATTACACGACGAGGAATAACTGTGTGCAAATGGAAATAATTACATGAAACTATGCAATCAAGAAGATCAGATAAGAATACTTAAAACCATAAATCTGAGTAAATTATTTGTATTAGATAGGAATACTTTATCAGATAACTGTGTGCAAAAAAAAAAAAAAAAAAACTCCTATAAAACTTTTAAAATAAAATGTTGCTATTATCTACTAAGTTTTATTTAGTCTGGCTTATAGATCTCGGATTTCTTTTAGTATCTGCTGTTACTAAATGGACACCCATCAAAGTATTGAATATGCTCATCACTGCTTAACTTCGGTAATCTGACAGGAACACGTTTTAAACGTAACTTGATTCTAAGCCCAAACTTCCTTTATCCGACCTTCGAGTTGGGATGAAAGTGTAATAGCTGTCATTCTTCTTCAGCTACATTTTTTTTTTTTTTACTTCGGACAGGGTGCAGTAAAACTCAAGGTCATCCCGGTCTCATTGAAGCATTAACCTTATCGCACGAAAGTAGCGTGAAGTGAATGGCGAAGGGACACGGTCTATTTCTACCCACGCTCATATGTATACGAATGTGATCTCTCTTCAAACATCTAATCATTTGTAAACAATTTTAGCTTCTGGTAGTTATTCTTAATATAAATAAATATCATACAGTTATATGATTTAAAATATTCCTTACTAGTACTAATAATTTGCTAACAATTATATGGTTTCAAGTGACTATTACTATTTATTGATAATTTGTTTACTTAGTGATGTGGTTTCAAGTATTTCCATGTAGTGTTCATAATTTTCCAATAGATCAATTCGATGGGATTCTAAGTGATATTATCATTCTTATTTGGTTTCGTTTGTTATTTTGACGTCATATCAACTACTTATGGGTTATTTAATACTGAAGTTTGACTCACTAATAAATGTTTTATAATAATCATAGTAATATTTTCATTGTTTTATTTGATTTTTTGCACTCTTTTTTATTTGTTTATAATAATAAATAGCTTTGCATAAAGTTTTAAATATTGGGCTGATAGTGAGGATCAAACTTCCTAGCAACAGATCTGCGAGACTAACTCGCCAACCATTATACAACAGGGGGTGCTCGTGGTGTAATGGTTATCGTCATAGGAAATGGACACGGCGACTCGAGTTCAAATCCTGGACGAGAATGATTGCATTTCACATAGCTCTAATACCTTTGGGAAAGGTATGAATCCAATTATTCTCCCTCCAGCTATGGGTAAATAGTAGGACAGACTGAGTTCTTCAGCCTTGGTGAGGCAACTAGTCTAGGAGAAGGAAAACTCTAAATTTAAACCTGTTAAACTCCGCTTAAAAATTGACCTTGTGTCATATCCTGCCCGAGCGGAGGGGTTGGTTAATAGGATTATACAACAGCCCAGTTGGCTGCGGGAGTAGCGCCCTCCCCTATATTTCGGTGTAGTTGCTATTGAAAAAGGAGCCATCTGTTCGCTCTCTAATTGCATCTCTGTAGAGGAGGAAGACCCCACACAAAAGAGTGCCCAGGATATGAAACTAAACCATCTAGTGGTAAGTCTTCAGTCGTGGAGCTTTGGAGAATGTAGAGTACCCCTTTATTGTCATTACTCCGATAGTACCTATTAGAGTTCCATCTATTGATCAAATAGAAATATTTAATCATATACAATACTTGAAACCATTTAACAATGTGAAAACAAATGTCTGATGTTAAATTGAATTATTAGTATTACGTAGTAATACTTGGAACCATTCAACTGTATGCAAACGAATGAATAATGTTGAATAGAATTATTAGTGCTAAATAGCAATAATTGAAACAATTTTCTGTGTGCAAACAAATGAGCTATGGTTCATTTAAAAATAATGTTACCGCCAAACTATTCGTTCACAAATCATATATATTTGATAATTATATGTATGAACAGAATCTGGCATTAAATAACCTACAAGGGTTGGGATGCCATGATATCCAACCAACCAACCATCATACAACGACTAAGTGCGTCTGTGGGCTTTATCTTGACTAAATTGAAACACATGCTCAAAGTGTTGCAATTTTTTAGATCACTTCAAAGCCAAAGTAAGGACGAGGTCCAGTCGGCTGGGGCAGCAGAATACACAGACTGCATCTCCGCAGAAGAGTAAGGCTCTCCCAATGAGTGTCCTGGATATGACATTAAATAATCTGATAGTGAGGCTCCAGTAATGCTGGAGCTTTGGGAATGCGAATTACTCCTTTATTGTCATCGCTTCCAGGTCCACTCCGACCTCGATAGGGTCCTATCTAGGAGTCAAATAGAAGTAAATAGTGTACTTATGCTAAACTGAATTGTTTGAAATAGAACTGTTTATATATATATATATATATATATATATATATATATATATATATATATATATATATATATATATATATATATATATGGATTTGGCATTAAATAACCTACAATGGTTCATAAGTTAAACTTATGAACTTTATATAGTACCCGAAAAATGCGTTTAAATAAGGATCTTAAACCTTGAAATTTCTTTTAAACTTAACATAACTTGGATTTAGCATAAGGTTTCAGGTTTGTGACAGCTAGTGTGGATCGAACACTCTAATAAGTGACCTACGAAACTAACTCGCTCACCATTATACAACGGCAAAGGGTTTCTATATCTTAATTAAATTGAAACACATATTTAAGGTGATGCAATTTTATTTTCCGTTTTGTGTGTATGTGAAATATGATACTGTATATGTGTATATGTAATAATAATGCCTAAAGTGATGAAATGCAACATCGTAGTAAGTAGAGTCGAAGTCCAATCATGCTATTACGTTCACTTTCGGACTAATACCTTGGAGATAGGCATGAACTCTCTCATACCCTCGCTATAGGTTGAATAGTGCCACTAGTGTCCTTCGACAATGATGGGTTTGGCATTAAATAACCAATGAAGGTTGATATGTCATTAAACAAAGAAACCAAACAAAAATCAAAGTAAAAATAAGAACGAAACTAACAATCTCTCTCCCCCCACTCTCTCTCTCTCTCTCTCTCTCTCTCTCTCTCATTTAAGTTATGTGCCGCAAAATGCACTTGAAAGGATGCTGTTAAATTAAGGATCTTAAGCCCTTAAAATTAAAGAAAAACTATGTTCAAGTATGGCGCAGCCATTGAGGATCAAACTCACATTTAGCTGATCTGCGAGTAATTTGCTAACCGTAATACAACAACGTGATGTCCCTGTACCTTAATTGAACAGAAGCACATATTCAAGGTGTTGCAATTTTGTTTTCCGACTGTGTATAGGTGAGGTCACCTCAAAGTGAAAATAAGGACGAGGCTAACAAGGTCTCTCTCTCTCTCTCTCTCCCCCTCTCCCCCTCCCTCTATCTCCCCCTCTCCCCTCCCTCTCTCCCTCCCTCTCTCCCTCCCTCTCCCCCCTCTCTCTCTTCGATCTTAAAGCACATTTATTCACTGGTACATAGAGAAAAATAAGGATTATAGATGCTGCACTTGTCTAACGTTATGGGGAGGGAAACTTGAAGACCAGAAGGTCGTTTTCCTTTTATAATCGAGAATCAAAAGAAAAGGCAAATGGGTTTGTTTGTTTGTTTTTTCCTTTTTTTTGTGAGAGGGATAGGGAGAGAGGGAGGAGAGGATGATAATGTTAGAAGTGGATAGGATAGCTGGGAACGAGAATAAAAATGATATCGCGAAAGAGTGCAGCAATAAATAGTGCTTCACGAATGGCCAGGTGAGGGCCACCAGCCAGAATGAAATCGATACTTAAAATACAGCAAAGAATGGGGCCTCAAGGATTGCCGAAATCTGATCAGCTAATGCAGCAAGCTAAATACATTTAGGTTATATGATATGTCGTTATGCATAACTTGCACTAGCTCGTTTGTTGTGAATAGAGGCGTCAAGTGCGAGGAGGAGGAGGAGGAGAGGCATAGAAGAAGAAGAAGAAGAAGAAGAAGAGGGAGTTCGTAGGATTAAAAAAAATCGTGCCTCGACCTATTGATTACGATTAAAGAAAAGGTATAATACAACAGAAACATGTGTTGAATGAACTCTAGGAATAGACTGGCCAAAAGACCAAAATCTGAGAATGGTTAAAAGACAAAAAACTATGGAAATAGGCAAAAGACTAGATATTGAAAACGGACAAGTCCAAAGATGAGACAATGAGAAAAACTAAAAGACTAAGAATAGACAAGCTAAAAACTAGACTTTGAAAATAGACTAAACTGACAATAGCTAAAAAGTCGTCGAGAATAGACTAACTCAAATCTCGATTCTGAGAATAGACTAACTCAAATCTAGACTCTGGTAATAGACTAACTGAAATCTAGACTGAGAATAGACTAACTGAAATCTAGATTCTGAGAATAGACTCACTCAAATCTAGACTCCGAGAATAGACTAACTTAAATCTAGACTCTGAAAATAGACAACACAAGGACAAGACTGACAGTAACTAAAAATTTAAACTTTGGGAACATGTATTAATTGTACTGAATTGGTTTGTTTGGGTTTTATGGCATATCAACCTTTGTAGGTTATTTAATGCTAAATCCTGTTAATACATATATATCAAATATATAAGATTTGAAAACACATTTTGTAGATAACATTTTTAAATGAGCAAGGGCTCATTTGTGGGGGGCATAAAATTAAATAATTTCAAATATCCCTAAGTATTACTAATAATTCAATTTAAACCCACAGTTAAAGAGTTTCAAGTCTTGCTAATCAACTCTAATAGTTCTTTTAACATTATTCATTCGTTAGCACACTGCAATACTTGGAACAGTCTATGTATCATTAACAATTCAATTAAACAACAGTCATTTGTTTACACAGTCAAATGATCAAACAATTCTGTTTCTAACAATTCAATTTAGCATAAGTCCTTTGCACTCAGATTAAATGTCAAACAGATCTATTAGACCCATTGATAGGACCCTGTCAGATGCTTCCATTCCGAGTCAGAGTGAACCGAGGAACAATAGCAATTAAAGAGTACTTCACATTTCCCAGATCTCCAGAACTGAAGCCTCACCATCAGATTGTTTAGTTTCATATCCAGGACACTTGTTGGGTATCTTACCCCTCTGCAAAGATACAGTCGTTGTATTCTACAGCTCCAGCTGACTAAACTTAATATCTCTACTGAAATGTCATAAGTCTTTTTAGTTGATTTACATTCGGCGTGCTTAAAGTGACTATGGGGCGCGTCCCCGTGGTGTAATGGTTAAAGCACTGGACTGCAGAATCGTAGTACACGAGTTCGAACTCCACTCGCGCTATTGCATTCACTTTTGGACAAATACCCATGGGAAAGGTATGAATTCCCTGATCCTCCCATCTATGAGTTAAATAGTACCACTACTGTCCTTCTAAAAGGATGGATTCGGCATTAAATGACCGAAGAAGGTTGATATGCCATTAAATAACAAACAAATAAAGTGACTGCTATCAAGGTAAAAAATAAAATCGGTGACTCGAGTTCAAATCCTAGACAAAGCTATTTACGTTTACTTCGCACTAATACTCTTGAAAAAAGCAAACATCCACTTGTTTTCCCTCCAGTTATGAGTAAATAGTAGGGCGGACTAGGTTATTTAGCCATGCTAAGGCAACCAGTTTAGAAGAAAGAAAACTGAATTCAAACCAGCAGTACGCCGTTTAACTTTGTGTTGCATTCAGCTCGAGGTTGAAGACTTGGGAAAATTTATATCTCAGGAATGGCCAATGGGGTCACTACTGACCCTTGATGTTCGTGGAGATCATCCAACGGGTCAATAATTTCCTGGGGCAAATAGGGTCGATAAGCGTTTTAGGAGTCAAAAGGTAACATTAAGAAATAAGATCAGGCTGATTGATGTACCAATGCCAAATGATAGCCGCCCTTTCGACAGCTGCGTCTCCTGGAAAGGAGTAAGACCCCCACCAAAAGAGAGAAGTCCTAGATATAAAACTAAACTGCATCCGGTGGTGAAGATCCAGTTCTGAAGCTCTGGGAAAGAAGAAGTACTCTGCATTGGCATTACTCCTAAGTCCACTCTGATCCGGAGTGGTACACGTTAGGATTCCGCCTGTTACCTAAACAGATACCTGATTCTAATAATGTTTAAAAATTATTAGTATTGGATAGAAATACTTGAAACCATATAATTACGAGATAGATAGGAATACTTAGATAGGAATACTTGCTACCATCTACCTTGTGTGAATGATTATTATTGACAAATAAAAAGATTATGATAAAAAAAAACATTGCAGCTGAACGTTGAAAATATAAAGGGTTATGATTATTTTCAAACATTCACGAATGAATCAATTTTTTTGCATTGAATAAGCCATACGGAGTTGATATGTCGTTAAACAAATGAACCAAAACCAAAAATTTACAAGTGAATTAAATTTCAGCATTAAACCCATAAGTTAATATGCCATTAAATAAATAGACCAAAACAATCTTTTACAAATTAATCAAATTTTGGTATTGAATAAGGAGTTGATACGCCGTTAAGCAAATAGATCAAACCAAACAAATCCAAATGATAGCCGATTCTCCTCCAACACGTGACACCATGTATTGTTAAACATTTTTAATTTTCTAGAAACACTATAATCAATATTGAATTATTGGAGGTTTACTTTTTACAAATTTTCTCTAGATAATGGCGAGTGATTGTTGAAGTACTCGAAATCTACGCATCCATGACCGTTACGAAGTTTTAATAGTTCTTAGATAATTCCGAGTTTTCATTTAAACAACAAATACTGCAGAAGTTTATTATACATACATATGACAGACTTGTCTCTTATCTTTAATAAAACATGCGTAAAAGTGCGTTGTTGTTTTTCAATGCAGCAGATAAAAAATTCCAGCAATTGTTTTATTGGGTGTTGTCTAAAGTACCCAAGATTTGTATATTTGTTTCTATTTTTATTTTTTTTTTTAACTAAAGACTGAAAACACAGTTGAAAAACCGGTTTTTCACTGGAAACTTTTGCACACACTTGATAAATGTAAGTCAAAGAAATAGATGATATGATTTTTCTCTTTTCCACTTTATTCAGAACACTCCACTTAAACTATTTACAAATGTTAACTTAATCTGGCACAAGGTTACTGTTGTGAATCACCGGAGCAAATTGTGTCTCGAGACATTGCGCTACGGTAGGTAACCTAGGCATTGACAATGCTTAGCTTTGTCTTATACAGCGTCATCTAACCTGATGTATCTGTACCCGTTAGGTAGATAGAAAGTAAATTTTGGACCTCTTCGACTTGATGGGAGAAAATTGATGAATTATCATTATGATTATCTATCGATACATTACGAAAATCGAACGCTTTCTGTAGTGCACTGGTTAGCAAAGTCAGTAAGTAAACAACTGTTTGTGAGTTCGAAACTTACTGGGTGCCCAATATTTTGACTTAGTGCCAAACTGAGCAAACCTTGATAAATGCCTATATGGTATTAAAATTATATATATATATATATATATATATATATATAGAGAGAGAGAGAGAGAGAATAAAGAAATGATGAATAGAATCTTTAAATCCTTCCAAAATAGAAGTATCAATACCATCATGGACTGCAGTTGTAACGGAACCCAGCAGGTTCACAGATTATCTAGTATATTATTAGAATTGTCATTATATGATTGCGGGTGAGAAGTGTTTTTATCTTCCAAATTGTCGATATAACGGAAACAAATATGAAATATTAATTAGAATCCTTCACTCCTTCTTTAATAGATGCATCAATATTATCATGAACCGCTGTTAACTATGTAATGCTAATTAGATCCTTTCACTTCCGCCTGAATAGATGCATTAATGTTATTATGGACCGCTGTTAACTATGAAATGCTAATTAAAATCCTTCGTTCCTTCCTAAATAGAAGCATCAAATATCATCATGGACCACTGTTAACTGGTGAAATACGAATCAGAATCATCAATATCATCATGGATTACAGTTACAATGGCAACCCAACGGGTTCGCGGATCATCTAGGACGCTATTTCAGTCTTTCACACCAATTTTAACAAGGGGTCTTTCACTGGAGTCTAAATGACAGCAAGTCTCCTCATGCCTTCAGGACTCTTCTGAACCATCTAGCTGATATTATTAACAAGACTTCAGTCCGTATGGACTCCATTCTCCTAATTTCCACTTTCTCCAGTCTTCTTTTCGACCCTTTGGGGAACTGTTCCAAGTGCACTAACTACAATTAGTATTACCATCACCTTTATTATCATTGTTACTCCTTTGAGAGTTATTCACACCAGCGTTAGCTGATGGTTTCTCACTGGAGTTTGAGTGACAGCAAGTCTCCTCAAGTCTCCAGGACTCTTCTAAGTATTCTAGCCGATCTTAAAAATGTTATAGTCTGTGTGGTCTCTACTTCTCCTCTTATTTCCATGTTTTTCAGATACTTTACCAATCCTTTATGTATTGTTCTGAGTGCGCCAATTACAAATGGTAACACAGTCAACTTCATGTTCAATAGATTTTTTTAGTTCTCTAGCAAAGTCTACGTACTTATCTCTCTTTTCACTTTCTTTTATTTTCACTCTGTGGTCTACTGGGAACAGTAAAGTCCACTATTCGGCAAGTTCTCTGTTCTTTTGATTATCACTAGGTCTAGTCGTCTAGCCGAGATTAAATGATCCGTTTGTATCTCAAAATCCTAGAGAACTCTGTGCGCTTCATTCTCCAAAACTAGTCCTGCGTTGTGCATATACCTCTTGTTCGTATTGTCAAATTTAAATATTTTGTACAATGTCCAGTGAATTACCTTCCCCACCCAGTTATGTCTAGTCTCACACTTGTTTGGCGCTTATTTACTGTATTCGCTTATTATATGATTGATCGTTTCGTCTCTATCACCACACAAAAACTTACTTTTTTGTTGTCTTGTCTATTTTTGCTTTAATATAGTTGGTCCTTGTGGCGCTGTTTTATGCTGCTATTAGAAGAAATTCAGTTTCTCTAAGTTTTCCCTTTCTTAGCTATGTCCAAGACTTCTCGCGTGATATTTCGCTTGTTCGTCGCTTAAAATCCCCATAAAGTTGTTTTCCTTCACAATTTTTTCTAGCAATTGTTGTTCTGTTGATCCTTGTGTTGTTTGCGTTGTTTCTGGTTGCTGTAATCAGTCTTTCTTTGCTCTATTCTATGTAGTCTTCGAGACGTTTTATCGAAATCTCGACGACGCTATCTTGAATGCTGGTAAGTCCTCTTCCTCCTTCTTTGCTTGACACATACAATCTGTCTATTCCACCTCTGGGATGTAAGATCTTATGCATCGTCAAGAGTTTTCTTGTTCTCTGGTTCATTTGTTGAAGTTCTTCCCTTGACCACTTTAAGAAAGGTCTCGAGTATCTTACGAGAAGGATAACCCAGGTGTTTATACTTTTGATGAGATTTCTTCTTCTTCTTCTTCTTCTTCTTCTTCTTCTTCTTCTTCTTCTTATTATTATTATTATTATTATTATTATTTAGAGTTTTTCACATCAGCGTTAACTGATGGTTTTACACTGGAGTTTGAGTGAAAGCAAGTCTCCTCAAGTCTCCAGGACTCGTCTCAGGATTCTGGCCGTTCTTAGCAATGCTGTCGTTTGGATAGTCTCTACCCGTCCGCCAATTTCCAAGTCTTCCAGGCCTTTTAATAATCCTTTAGTTATTGTGCCTAACGCATCAATCACAATTGGCACAATCGTTACTTTCATGTTCCAAAGTTTTTTCAATCCTCTAGCAAGGTCGAGGTACTTATCTTTCTTTTCACTTTCCTTCAGATTTATTCTGTGGTCCGCCGGGACAGCAAAGTGGACAATTATTATTATTATTATTATTATATAAGGTTCATTGATTTTGTTTCAGTGTGTTCGTTTATTTATTTGTTTTCTTCTTTTAAGAGCAATCGTGATGCTTGAGTGCGGAGGGTATCTGGTCATTATGGATGTTGTACTAAAAGTTTGGAACAATAAAAATGTTACGAATCCCCGGGCTAACACGGACCCCCAACTGTGGTGAAACCAGCCATTTATTTCAGGTATATACGAGGCTTGACTGAAAAGTTCATATGATGACGTCACTGTTGTTGATGACTTTTTACCACCGCGATTGTGTGGACCACAAGAGCAATTATATTGAAAAATGAACCTCATTTGGTCACATTCATGAGAATATTTCAGTCAGCCTATGAAATTTTCTGCTGATCCTTATATATATATATATATATATATATATGTTGTTATGGATATTGTGTGTACTTTGTGAATTACCTTTTAAGAAGCTAATCCTGTCACAGGTGTTACCAGTAGCCGGCGTAATTTACTTAACTTAACTTAGTTTGGCACAAGGCCAGTAGAAGATCAGAACCGATTAGAGTGTCCAAGTGAGTAAAGGAATGTGAGTCGGGAGAGGTGGTTAAAGATAAAGTTGTAAAGAATTTTTTTAAAATTACACTCACGTAACCCGGCCAGGAAACCATGACGTGAAATCAAAGATTAAAAAAGAAAAGTTCTCACTCTAATAAAGAGTATAATCAGGGAAAACTTTAAAGTTTTATTGATGTAAAAAAATCTTTGATTGATTGATTCTAACGGCATGTCAACCCGTCAAAGATTATTTTATGCCTAGAGGTTAGGGAATTGCGTTCATTGTACATTTATATTTGTATCTTTTGCATAGTTGTTTCTTAAGTGTTTTTTTTTTCACTCATTTATATATCAATAGTTGATTGAGTGGTTTTAACGGTATCTCAACCCGTCTAGGGTTGTTTTATGCCTAGAGGTTAGGGAATTGTGTTCATTGTATTTTCATATTTACATTTTTATGTATCTGTTTCATAAGAGTTCTTTTTCTTTTTTCTTTTTTTCTTTTTTTTTTTTTTTGACACAGCCCTTTTAAATATACATAATTTTTAAACAGATCTATTTTACTTATTGATGGGACTCTATATGGAACTACCATTCCCATCCAGAGTGGACCTGAGAGTAATAGTAATAAATGGGTATTCTACACTCGCCAGAACTTTGGAACTGGAGACTCACTATCGGATGCAGTTTAGTGTCATATGCAGGAAATCTATTTTTTGTGGGGTCTTATCTCTTAGCAGGGGATACAATCAGCATATTCTGAGCCCCACCGACAGGTCGTTAAAAAACTCTGTTCGTATGAAGAGATATATGAAATGATACCCAAATCAGCTAAGTTACAAGGTGCCATCCTATTAGGCAGCACCTACTCCATCGTTTAAAAGTAATAGCTGATCACTCGGCGACTGAGTCATTACTGAAGAGGAATACCGACGGAACTAAGCAAATTTTAGCATACGCCCGAGAGGTTAGTTTCCTGAGGTAGTATCCTACATTAGCCTAGCCTTGTGTGACATTTTGGCATCATGGAGAGCCAAATAAATTCCCACTCAAATCAGCTTAATTCGAGAGGGCCTTAAAGGTAGCACCTGCTCCCTTCGTCTAGAAGGATAAGGGTTGGAATGCTGGCGGAACTAAGCAATTTTAACATCCCCCCGAAAGGCTTGCTTCCTGTGGGGCACCCAACATTAAACTGACCTTGTGTCACATACCAGCACCGTGTGGGGTTGGTTGGATTGTTAAGCTAATATTCAGATTGATCAATCTGCTTATCTGTTAACTCTTAGAAACCTCCACGCCCATGAACCTCACCCACCCAGGGTTTCTGTCTGGAAAAATAGCTGAAAATGTAAAATGATGTAATCTTTTATTTAAGAGCTTTACAGGCTGTTAACTAAGAGATTACAACATTCTATAGGCAATTTAGTATGTATTAAAAATAATAAGATAACATGTAAAATATAGAATTACATGTAAAATATAAAATTACATTTATAAACAAATTGCGATGAAGAACGTATGATTCCCCCGACAAGAATTTAGGCCTCCTGGGTAGATGTACTTCTTCGTTGTGGCACAAAGACGGACCGCTCTGGCTTTAAGGGTTAACCATCATTTTCTGCGTCTTGTTGAACTTTTCGAGCGTCTCTAATAATCACTTCAACAGGAAATTTTTGCTTTCCTTAAGTAAGCCATTTTGCTTTCTTTAAGTAAGCCATTCCCTTTCGCAGGTCATAAAATTTTGTGTTGCTTGGTTAGTTGGTTGGTTTTAAGGCATGTCAATCCTAGTTGGGTTAATTAGTGTTGAATCCAATCCTTTATTTTTGTATGCACTTATATGGTTTCAAGTAATTAATAACGATCATTTGTAAAAAAAAATTAAGTTGATTTATTTGTTTTATGGCATATCAACTCCTTATGGGTTATTTAAGGTGAAAATTTCATTCATTTGTAATCATAACTCTTTTTACAATCTCCTATTACATTTTTTAAATTACACTTTCTTATTTGTCTTATTTGTTTGTTTATAGTTATATGGTTTCAAGTATTCCTATATAATACCAATAATTTAAACACAGTTGTATAGTTTCAAGTATTCCTATCTAATACTGATAATTTCTACATAGTTGTATGGTTTCAAGAATTCATATCTAATTTTAATAATTTGCAGACGTTTGTATTGTTTCAAATATACCTATCTAATACTTATAATTTTCAAACAGATTTATTTGACCCAAAGACGGGAACCAAATAGGTACTACCATTCTGAATCATAAATGGGCGTAATGGCAATGAAAGGTCGACTCTTTTTCTTAGAGTGCATAGAAATTTGTTTGAGGCAGTCGTTTTAGTCACACAATTTTATGTAAAACCTTTGAGTAAGATGTGAAGTTTACCATTATTTTAAATTCATAATTCCCACCTTAAAGATTACCTAAAATACCTTCTACCTGAAATTTTCGTAATTTCATATAGAAAATTTCATTCATATTGGTCGAAACGCGTCGGGGGACCTTAACTCATATTTGTTTATAAATTTTCTCATCCATTTATATGTATTTTTCTTACCGTTCTCTTCTTTTTAGAACATAAGATGCGGATCTAACGTTTTTTTTTAAATATAGGGTCTGCCGAAATAAATATAATTACAAAAAATATGAGTAATAATAATTTTTAAAGGTTTTTCTTTTATTATGGAATTATTTGCTCTGTAATTTATTTTATTATTATTTTACATTGAGTTCTCTTTTGGATTTTGAATTACATGAATATATGGTAGATAGAAAACCCGAAAATAGAATCGTTCCCATCATCGACTGACTTGGTGTTGGATAATATATATATATATATATATATATATATACGCTCCCCCATGGGAGTTGAGCACTCTGGCCAAGGAATTTATAGCTGCCGCTCGCATAATGCAAAGCTCTTCGAACGAATTGAGCACTCTGGTATCCGGTAAGGTATAAATGTAAACAAACGAACGCTACAACTTAATACCTTATAATTCCCAAGCTGACGTGGTTCTCTTGTTGGCTGAGCGGTCTAACGTAAAGTTGGGCGGGTTTCTATCCCAGCTTTAAGAGTCCTACCTGTCTAGCCATACTGAAGAGTTGTGATACAACGAAACAGTCTGTCTGTGGATGACAATATATATATATATATATATATATATATATATTGATGGAAATTAAATAGATGGGTCAATATCTTTATGTCAATTTATCCATCGCTCTTTTTTTTATATGAAATAGACAATTAGGAAATGATAATTTAATTTGTCCAAAAGTAGTTAAATCTATTACAGAAGGTTTGTTTGGGTTTTTTGTATGTTTTTTTTTTTTTTAAATGCCGGTTTTGAGCTTACTTGTTGAACAGTGCACATAAACGTATAAAGCACTCACTTGTATGAATCAGGGTAACTATATTTTGTGAACTTCACATCTGCCGTCCCTTTTGACAGCTATCGATAAGCTATCGATCGTATGGAAATCAGACCAGACCAATAAAATGAAACGCAGTTTCTTCCAGGCAGCAGTCGTGTTGATACTGCTGTATGGATGCACTACTTGGACACTAACTAAACGGCTAAAGAAGAAGCTAGACGGCAATTACACAAGAATGTTGCAAGCAATATTGAACAAGTCCTGGCGGCAACACTCCGCAAGGCATCAACTATACGGCCACCTGCCTCCCATCACGAAAACTATCAAAGTTAGACGAACCAGACATGCAGGATACTGCTGGAGAAGCAGGGACGAGCTCATAAGTGATGTACTCCTATGGACCCCCGCATATGGCCGAGCAAAAGCAGGACGACCAGCTCGAACATACATACAGCAGGTCTGTGGGGATACGGGATGTAGCCCTGAAGACCTGCCAGAGGCGATGGACGATAGGGAGAAGTGGCGAGAGAGGATCAGGGATATCCGTGCTAGCGGCACGACATGATGATGATGATGATATGTAGTTATATATTAAGGTCAGCTTAATTTGACATTAGTGTGTCGCTGTGCTGTTTTGGAATCTGTGGTTCCAACCAAACTACGTTATCTAAATCAAAAGTGTTAACCATAACCCTAACCATAACGGAATACACTGACTGTATCCCTTGCAGAACGGTAAGCCCCTTCAAAAAAATGGGTGTCCAAGGTATGACACTAAACTGGATCTGGTTGTGGGGCTCCAGTTCTGGAGATCTGGTAAGTGTAGAGTACCCCTTCATTGTCATTACACCCAGATCCATTCTGATCCCGAGTAGTAGTACCCATTAGGGTCCCATTTTCGGGTTATGCAGATCTGTTTAAGAAAAATTCGTATTCGCCCGGACCTTACGCGAAAAAAAATCTTACGAAACAACAACACAAAAAATGCAAGTGTAAACGTATAATGAACGCGATTCTCTAACCTCCAGACATAAAATAACTCTCGATGGGTTGACACGCCGTTAAAATTGTTTTAATCAATAACATTACTATATTGTATTAGTTAAATTGTCTTTATATGGCGTTATACACAAATTATTGTTGTAGACAAATAGCTCATTCTATCTATTTCTATCATTTGAAGTCAATAACATTTTAAAGACAGATTTCAACTTTGGGAACAAAAGATAAATACGAAGGGGCAATTTCTTGAGGGTTGTGGAGGGGCGACTGAGGGTTGGAAGTTGTTTAGTTTTCTGTTTTACTCATTGTTAGCCAGACACTTCAGCATTTATATCAGTTTACGTGGTAGATCTTGTCAAAGTCCAAAATTCAACCAGATCATTCTATTTTTGTTCTGCTTTTGGCTTTTCCTTTTTTGTTTTTATCACAACATTTCTACCGCTAGGTGTATGTACCAACCCCTACCCTATGAGCAGGATGCGACACAAGGTCAATTTTTAAGCGGAGTTTAATAGGTTTGAATTCAGAGTTTTCCTTCTCCTAGACCAGTTACCATACCAAGGTTAAAGAACTCAGTCTGCCTTATTATTCATTCATAGCTTAAGGAAGAATAATTGGATTCAAACCTTTCCCAAGAGTATTAGCGCTATGTGAAATGTAAACAGCCTCATCCAGGTTTTGAACTCAAGTCACCGTGTATATTTCTAACGACGCTAACCATTACACCGTAAGCACCTTCTTTTCGTCCGCTATACTCTTCACCCTTCAATTTCCATATTCTAAAATATCTAAATTTCATCCTCACATACGACATAACTGGGGTCTCTGTTCTCAGGTTCTCAGAATTGTCTCCTCTTGACACTCACTTTGAATCTGTTACGCACCGAGGATTCGGAGATTTTCATCAGCAATTCGATTTATGCATTCATTCTTTTATTTATTGATTGCAGTGGTGGTAGTGGTGGTGGCGGCGGCAGCGGTGGCGATACGGTTCTATATTGTGTGAAATTTATATTTGTCGTTCTTAGTTAGACACGCGACCAAAAGTATGTGGTACCCAGTGAAAATTGAACTCACTAAAGCTGGACTGGCTAATTGAATCTGGACGCTCACAGTTTTAGGGTGGGTCAGAAGAGTACAGATTTAACCGCTCTCTGACAGGGACACTCCAAGAAATGGAAGAAATGCATGTCCTTCTCGGAAAAAAAAATTCAATATTCCAAAATTCCATAGACATCTACGAAAGGCCACGGAGTGCCTGACGAAATGATAAGTTGTTATAGTGTCATATAACTTTATCAATGGCTATAACCGCCCCCTCTCTCTCCTTCCCTCCCTCCCCCTCCTCTCTCTCTCTCTCTCTGTGTATATGTATATATATGTAGCAGTGGCGACTCTAGCCTATTTTTGCTACTCGTGCCCCCCACCCTCTGTCAACTTCAGTTCCCAACCCGTGGTCCGTGGACCCAAAGTAAGTCATCATAGTTGCTATTGCGTGATTCTCCATTGTATCGCACAGATTGACTAACGTACCTTGCATGGTGGTTTTTTTTGTAAACAATCAAGATACTATATAATTTGTAGTCTTGTTAATACAGTAGATAAGATAATTTTTTTCCTTTCAAAAGTATAGAAGAAAAGAGAAGATGTTCATTACTATGACGAGAAAAATATGTTCATTAGAATAAAGAAATTGATGACAAAGATTATTTGTTGAAAATGTATTCAAATAAACAAATTTTAGTTACAGAATGTAATATATGCAACATTCATTAAAGAAATAGACATCTGTTAGTGAAAAAACGAATTAAAACACACCGTTTAACCAACATTTACCATAGCGATGATGATGACGTCGGCGACCGCTATAATCTGCTATCCCCTCCTCTCTTTCTCTCTCTCTCTCTCTCTCTCGCTCTCTCTCTGTCCCTCGCCCTCTTCCAAGACAGTTGTCAGCAGTCACATAGTGCTAATTTTTTTGAGCACGGTGTTTTGAGTTGCTCTTGCTATTGGCTACAGCCAAAAGTGGATTTCTCTAACATTACTGTTATTATAAGGGTCTTGTGCTGGGCACGGATTACGAGTTCAACATTATAGCCGATTTTATGGGATGTTCAATGGATCTGACGGTGGCCGGACAAAGACCATCCGTTCAAAACAGCATCGTTGTATTATTTCCAGATATATTTATGAACTTTTGGCTACTTAGTTATCGAAACTTGAATAGATACGTAATTTAATTGAGATCAGACTAAGTATGTTTGCTTGAAATTAATGGATGATTTTTAATCCATTTAGAATAACATTGACCGAGTTATTGGTCGTGCCGGACACGAGTAGCACTAGTCCCATCTCCGCCCCTGATATGTAGCATTGCTCATAAACATGTACATACTACTAGTTTTTTTTTTTTTTTAATCCGGTAGTGAGTTGTCGTAAACTGTTGGAACTTCTTTCAACAATAAAAACGGAAGAGTTCACCTCGACTGTCATCGCTCATGTGACAAAAACGGACCGAAATTCACTTGGCTCCGCGCACTAACTTCCGTAATAAATGCGCGAGGAAAAATAAAGAGCCTAGTCTGCCCAACTATTTATCCATAGCTGGATTCGTACCTTTCCCAAGAGTATTAGTGCTATGTGAAATGCAAACAATCTCGTCCAGGATTCGAACTCGTATCCCTTCCCTACGACGATAACGCAACACTACGAGTGCCTCTCAATAAAGTATCATTTTATCGTACATTTTAAACTGATTCTAAATCAAAACTGCAAATATTTCAACAGTATGTTTGATGTTATAGAATAGAATTCTGTTATTGTAATAGATAAATATTTGTGCCAAATTTCTTTATTTACTTATTTTTTAAATAGTCTACAATTTGAAGCATTTCCGGAAAGCATTTTTCGACTACATTTTTGACATGATGAATATGCACTTAAAAATTTTCTTACAATAACTCTTGACTGACGGAACAGGTGAAGTAAATAAAATGCAGATATTAAAAAAAAACAATTATTTAAAAAGAAATTGATAAACTGAGCCACAAATGCAAAGAGGAAAAAATTCCATTAGCAACATATTATTTTCATCACTCAACCTAGCGTACTACCACTTTGAAGTACCCTCTCGTGTTGCAGTTGCTTTATATATATATATATATATATATATATATATATATATATATATATTAGGGCAGGACTAGTAATTATAACAGAAATACGAAATTGCAACGTTAGAACCAGTTTGGTGGTAGACTAACGAACTTTGTAAGGCACAGTGTTCCATTAGATCCCCTGGGAGAAAGATGATCCCGCAGGGAAATAAAAGCTTTTTTTCAAATCGAGACCAGTTGTTTGCAGTTACTTAAGAAGATTTTCATTAGTCTGGCACAAAATCTTAGTTGTTGATGTTCCTCATTATTTGATTTTCTTCAGCGGTCACCAATCCAAGTGATGATCGCCCAGTCAGCTGGAACTATAGAATACACCGACTGCTTCTCTGCAGAGGGGTAACCCCCCACCACCAACAAGTGTCCTGGATATGACAATAAACAATCTGATGGTGAGGTTATAGTGTTGCTGGAGCTTTGGGGAATGCGGAGTATCCCTTCATTGCCATTGCAGGTCCACTCTGGCCCGGAGTGGTAAAACCTGATTGGGTCCTATCTATGGTCAAATAGAACTAAACTGTGTAATTATGCTAAATTGAATTGTTTGAAATAGAACTATTTTTGACATTTAAATGAACTGTTTTGAAAAGAAAAACGATATTTATACTAAACTGAATTGTTTGAAATTTAATTTGGCATTAAATAACCCGAAAAGGGTTGAAACACCATAAAACAAAACAACCAACCAACCAAATCCAAGTGATGAATTGTCTAGTGAGAGAGATAGTTTTGTTCTTAGGGAGAACGGAACTATTGGCTTCACGTTAGGCATATTTGTAGCAGCGGAAATTTTAAAAAGAATAATTGTATTCTACATAAAGATATTTCTTTTCACTCCTTGTCAATATACTTATTTAACCTGTGCTCGAATATTGAAGTGCAAATTTCAGATCAAATTTCGACAAATGTTTATTTTTCAACATAATCACCTTTATCAGTGCACTTAATCCTGCACGTCTATGTTAATCTGACAGATCAAACATTTACATAATACATTGAAATTTTCAGATTAAACATTTACATTATACAGATTAAACGTTTACATTATAGAGTGAAATTTTCACATCTAATATTTACATTTGATTGTGAAACTTATTGATCAAACATCTACATTATACAAGGTAATTTTCCTATCTAACATACTGAAACTTTAAGATCAAACATTTACATCATACAATGAAACTTTTTGATCGAACATTTACATTATGAAGCAAAACTTTAAAATTGAATAATTCAAATTTACTTACTCACCAATCATTCTAACAGTCAAGCGTTAATGAAATCTTTTGTCGCCTTTTCTTCGGTTCGTGAAGTGACTGGTCGACCATCACGGGGGTTATCTTCCACAGTCACTCGCTTACTTTTTTTAAGGTTTTGTGCCTACTAAAAACTTATGCATTAGAAAAAAAAAACTTGATCCCAATAAACCTGTGCTAAATTTTTTGTTCTCAAGTTTGACACAGAATTTGATCCGTCCCGGTAACGAGGATTAGAATATACTGACTGTATCCCCTGCAGAGTGGTAAGATCCCTCAATAAGGGGTGTCCTGAGTATGACACTAAACTGCATCTGATTGTGAGACTTTACTCATGGAAATCTGGAGTACCCTTTCATTACCATTACTCCCAGGTTCACTGTTATGGTTCCATCTATGCCTCAATGAGATCTGTTTAAAAATTATTCGCATTTGATAGAAATACTTGATATCACATTGCTGTATATTTTCTATCTAGAATAGTTATTTAAAGCTATATCGTCTTGTGGGCTTGCAAGGCACCGAAAGAGCCTGAATTCTTCTTTCGTACTCCATTAAATTCGTTACTTGAAACAATATAACTGTGTGCAAAGAAATGACTATTATTGACTAGAAATGATTAATTAAAACTATATAATAATTAGTATTATATAGGAAAGCTTAAAATCATACATCTGTGTGCAAGTTATTTGTATTAGATAAATTCTGAAACATCTCAGCATAAAATAAACTTAGACGAGTTGATATGACGTTAAAATAAATCAATCTCAGAATCTGATTACTGCTAGACATTCTTGTACGACACATTCGTGACACAATTAACCAGACACACTTGTAACCATCTAAGATAGAACGTGAATTCTGAGAGGCAAATATGAACTAAATTTTTTCATATATGTTCAAGCTGATTTTCAATCAGGGTTGCCAAACTGAAAAATAAAAAATAAAAAGATTAAAAATATAAGTTTTCTTGACAGACCTGGTACGAACAGAGTCCAATATGGCTCCTGAAACAATTTGTTTGTCATTTACGTCTAATCGTTTGTTATGGTTAGATTACCAAATTGTTTAAAGATGTTGATACTCTCATAAGAGAAAAACAAATACAGGCACCGTTTCAATACAATATCAAGGCAAAACTGTGAAAAGAGACGTTTATCTGATATTTGCGTGACGCCAGGAAAGATAACTCTATAACAAGTGTGTATGTATATCACAAAATCTGGGAGGCGCCAGAATTCTACAGCACATCGACAAAAATTGGCGTGGCTTGCAACCTGTTTTTCTAGATGGGTGTAGAGGGAGTTTAAACGCTTACACAAGCACACACACACATACACACACACACACTCTCTATCTCTCTCTCTCTCTCTCTCTCTCACACACACACACACACACACATATATATATATATATATATATATATTGATGTAGATGATTGAATCCTGGGCGAAGATCTTGTGAAGATCACATCCAATGTCTTCGACTGAAAATCGTGTACCGAGTCAAACTCTGATTGCAATCAAAATAGTTTTTTGTGCAATATCTTATAAAACCGAGGCAAACAAAATTTTTAAAAAAATGAATCTTTAACTGCTTTTCTGAAATTAAGTATTTCTATCCTTCTTATATATATTGAACCAATCCTTTCATTTAAATTCTATTAGTATATATATATATATATATATACATGTGTGTGTGTATATATACTAATGAAATTTAAATTAATCTCTCTCTCTCTCTATATATATATATATATTCAGTCGGATGATTCTTTCATCTGATTCTATCTTCTATTCTACAGAAGACATATGGGCTTCTCTTTTTGTCTTTTTTCTTTATTAGCGCATGAGAAAATATTTTGAGAGCTATATAGCATGGATTGCTCGTTTCGGAAGGTCTGCAAAAAAACGTGTTGCCCTGTGGGCTTGAAAGGCACCGTAAGTTCTTTTTTTTTTTAGTGCCGAAAGTTAAACTTTTGGCGGAAGTGAAATTACGGAATATTTCATTTTATTTTCGTACTTTATTAATTTATTAATCCCCACAAACATTTTATCATTATGCAACAAAGTAATTGTAACCCAGAAAAGCATCACAATATTTCGATATTTTATTGGAGCAATATATTTAAGATACTTTAACTTAAAAATGAATGCCGCCATTCTAATTCGTAAGTGAATGCTGATTTTGTAGTGTCTTCGTTCGCGCTGATTATTTGTTTTTAATCATCCAAATCGTCAATATATTTGCTAAGCTTAGCTTAATTGTGACTCAAACCCAGAAGAATGGGACACTCAGTGAGAACTGAACTCACTAACAATGGTCTGAAAATCTAGCTTGCTAACAATTACACCACCGGAGATGCTTAATGTAACGGAAATAACTATGAAATTCTAATGATAATCTTTCACTCCTTTTAAAATAGAAGTCACAGAATCATTATGGGCTCCTCTTACAACAGGAAACTAATCAATTGAAGTGTCATCTAGTATATTACTGAACTTCTTACATATATATATATATATATATACATATATATATATAGAGAGAGAGAGATTTGTTTGGTTTGATTTGGTTTTATGGAATATCAACCACTGTGGATTATTGAATGCCAAATCCTCTTTATACATATTAGATATATATGATTTGTAAACATTTTGTTGATAACATTTTTTATGAGACTAAGCTCATTCTTTTGCACACAGTTAAATGGTTCCAAGTGTTACTATGTATCACTAACAATTAAATTAAACATCAGTCATTAGTTTACACAGTGTTAAATGTAAAAACTGTTCTATTTCAAACAATTCAGTTTAGCATCAGTGATTTGTTTGCACATCGTTTAAATGTCAAAGAGTTCTATTTATACAACTGCCCGTGGCGGTTGTATAAATACATATATGACTAAATTTGAATGTGTTTTTCAAGATCGTTTTCTTAAAAAATGCGAAAGAAATATGCAATGTTTTTTTAGATAATATTTTGATAAATGAGAACGAAATGAAGATATATCAATGCACAACTATGAGGCGATTGATTCAAGCGCCTTACGTTAGCCTCTGGCCGGTAGATTTACAGACGCTTCCAAGGTAATATATATTTACCAACCTCTCAACTACGTACTTATTTTCTGCAGTATGTATTGTTATATCTCAAGTGTTTAAGAACAACAAAATGTAACAAAAGAAACAAAAAAAACCAGTTAAATATATTTTTAACACAACAGTATTCTTTTTATTTTCTCACCGACCAGGATATAGTAGGATTCGGGTGGATTAGCGCTGACTGTCTCAACACGTAGCTTGTTGTTAAGCAGCCATCTTATTCTCATCCTCTTTTTCTGAAGAATCGATCATTCGTTAGGGGAGATAACTCTTCCTTGACATGTATAGCAATGAGACTTGATCAGTTTGTCGATCAAACACAGAGCTATTTTCTCACCAAGTTTCATATAGATAGTATATTGAAGTTATCCACAGTTGTCTCTCCCTGAATCTGCTAACTATATATATTTACAGGCGCTCGTAGTGTAATGTTATAATTGTAGAAAATGAACAAAACGAACAGAGTTGAAATTCTGGATGAGACTGTTTGCATTTCACATAGCACTAATAGCCTTAGGAAAGGTATAAATCTATAACACGAGGGCAGATAATATTACCATTTATACAAAAATGGCAGTTGAGGTTGTAGAGTTCTGTTGCCTCAGGTTATATTAAAAGGAAGAACAAATGAGTTGACGTAGTTTTTCAGTTTGGAAGTTTTAATAACAGCTTGAGATAAAAGGAACCCTTGTGCAGTAAGTTGCAGGAAGAACAAACAGTCGTAAATAGTTGAGCTGGAATTTAGCATTCAGCCAGTGGTCCGTTTGATTTTAGGAGAAAGGAGTAATTGATAAGAAATGGTCTCCTAAAGGAAGCAGAGGAACAAATGTTGAATGTGCTCTCTCGTCCATCTGTCGGCTGCTTGAAGAGAAGAGAGGGCAAGAATGGTTAGCGCAGCCTTTTATGTTGCCCGGGGAGGTGATCCGGGCAGAATGACATCAGTCATTCTCCTTGGACGAAATATGTAAATTCAAAACACCAACGGCCAAAACAATTCCTGCACTAAATAATGTTTGAAATTCTTTCTGCTACAAATCCAAGTATTCTCCCTTCAGTTATGGGTAAGTAGTAGGGCAGTCTGAGCTTGTTAACCTTCATATGGCAACTGGTCTAGGAGAAGAAAAACTCTGAATTCAAACCTGTTAAATTGATCTTGCGTCGTATCTTGCTTGTGCTGAATGGTTGGTGTATACATATACATATTTAAAGAAGCTCCACCCTAACTGACCTCAGTTGTATTAAATTTCGATAAATTCAAGAAATTATCTCGTTCGTTTTTCATGAGAGATTGATTCTTGAAGGACTAAATATGAAGCAAGTTATAATAAAAAAGAAACACAAAATTTGCCCGTTGCTCGCATACTTTTGCACAGAAAGGTTTGCTTGCGTTTTGATCACATGCTGCCTCAGAAAAATGTTTGCTTACACTTAAACTGGCTATGACAGAGTCCAGCCCTTTTGTATATGCGTTTTGTGTTAAACTCATCTTTGAGAACAATATCTTATTGCTGGCATATCTTCGTCAAATTAATTCTACTCTTTCCTATCTCAAGCATTGCATATAATTATATATTCTATTCTTTGTACATACTATTAACTTCTATATAAATTTTCTTTCAGCATGCTGTCGGCTACATTTTCTTCACCCTACAAGTGATAGATAGATAGATAGATATGACCAGACTGAGATAGCTATTTACCCATTTAAGTGTAACGAAGGCTTAAATACAGTTCTTCGCGGAGCGGTGAAATTTATGCAAATTAAATGCGCGCCAGGTCGACTACAACTCGGCCACATAAAAGCCAATCCGATCACTTGCCTGGGCGGGAGTACTTTTAAGAAGGCAAGATACGTTTAGGGCGAAACTGTGTTAGAGGCAATACTTTCGTTGTTGAAAAAGAAGAATCGAGTCTGACAAGAAAGAGGAATCTCGTCCCGTTGCTCGAGGACAAGAAAGCGAGAAACAGAATAAGCCCGTTTTGCTGTGAAATAGGGGAAACGAGTCTTTCTTTTGTTTTTTTTTTTCTTCTTTTTTTTATTTTTTCTTCTATCTCTTTTTTCATTCTTTTTCTTAAGCTTTTACTTTTTTCTTTTTTCTTTCTTTTTTCTTTCGTTTTCTCTTTTCTTTCTTTTTCTTTTTCTTCCTTCTTTTTTCTTTCTTTTTCTTTTTCCTTTTCCTTTTCTTTGTTCTGTTCTCTGCCTTTTTCTTCTTTCTCTTTTTCATTTTTCTTTTTTCTTATATATCTTTTTTCTCTCTTTCTTTTATTTCTTTTTTATTTAATTTCTTCTAAATTTCTTTCCCTTTTTTCTTTTTTCTCTTGTTTCTTTTTTCATTTTTCTAGTTTCTTTTTTCTTTTATTTCTTTTATTTCTTTTTTCTTTTTCTCTTTTTTATCTTCTGTTGGTCAGTGGCTGCATAAGAATTAAAATGCCAATCAACAAAACAGGCATTTTATGAAAGTTTTTTGCAATCTAAGTAGCATAATTCCTGTAAAAAATGATGGAATTATTTACGTATGTCCCAGCATTTCTGCTGAGAATCAGTCTGTACACCCCCAAATACAAATCATAGAATCACCACTCTTAGAGAATTTTCACCCATGATTGATTAGTTTATTGATTTTAACGTGAGATCAACCTGTCAAAGATTATTTTACGCCAACAAGTTAGGGAATCACATTCATTTTATGTTTATATTTATGTTTTTATGTAGTTATTTAAGAGGGTTTTTTTTTTCAATCATATTACGAGGGTGAGTCAAAAAGTAACGCCTTCTTCTTTAGTACAGGAATAATTACCGATACATGAACATGTATCATATATCAAAATGAAGATGGTCCCCTGTGGATTACTTCCCTACTTCTCAACATAGTCACTGTTTCTCTCAATGACTATGTTCCACCTTCAAATGAGAGCATGTATCCCTGTCAAGTAAAATGCTCTTAACTGTTCTTTGGGCCACTTTATCACTCGTCATTGGCGTAAGGTTTGCCTATTAAAACCTCTTTCATGGGGCTGAAGAGATGATAGTCTGAAGGCCCTAAATCTGGTGATTTCGAATATGAAAACTTTGTTGAAGCACACCTAGAAGCGGCATCAAAGTGTATCCCAACAAAACCTAGAACTAAATATAGAGTCCCTTGGGAAACGTCAGAGGTTAGAGAAAAACGTGCACTCGTGAAAACTGCCTCCAAAAGCTATCGGAAGAACCCAACAAACATAAATGCCCGAAAACTAGAAAAAGCACAATATCAATTAGCAGGAATTTATCTAAAAGAACAGGCAGAATACATACAAAATCAGATAGATAAGATTAGAGACTCGGTGGAAGATAGACAATCCAGGATAGCCTGGCAAACAATAAACGAAGTAAGTAGAAGGAACAGCACAGCCAAAGCAAAATTGAAAGCTGCAAGCCAACAAGAAAGAGTAAAACTGTGGGAACAGCATTTCAAAAATCTACTAGGAAGCCTACCGAAAATAACAGATGAACCGATCACCAGAATTATCAGTAAGCAATTAGACATTAAACTAGGGCCTTTCACCAAAGAAGAACTCGACTCGGTTCTTAAAAAAATTAAAAATAGGAAAGCTGCAGGGCTAGACGAGATCCCCCCAGAAGTGTGGAAGACTAGACAATTCGACGATATACTGCTCCGGCAATGCAACGCTGTCTATAGTCAAAATAGGATAGAAAGATGGATGAAGGGATGCATCCTTCCTTTCCCTAAAAAAGGCGACCTCGGATTAACCAAGAACTACCGAGGGATAACGCTTACATCCATAGCAGCCAAAATCTACAATGCCCTACTACGAAACCGCATAGAACCTAAAATAGACAACATCCTTAGGAAAAACCAAAATGGCTTCCGGAAAAATAGATCCACAACCTCACAAATATTGACCATCCGTAGAATCCTTGAAGGCGTCAGGGCAAAAAACCTTCAGGCGACATTACTATTTGTCGACTTTACCAAGGCCTTCGATTCCATCCACAGAGGTAAAATGGAACTAATCCTACTAGCATACGGCCTACCAAAAGAAACCGTAGCAGCAATAACGATCCTCTACAAAAACACAAAAGTAAAGGTACGTTCACCAGATGGAGACACGGAATACTTCGACATTGTTGCAGGAGTACTACAAGGAGACACGCTAGCCCCATACCTCTTTATCATCTGTCTAGACTACGTGCTTAGAGCTTCGATCAACAAAACCAGAGAAAATGGCTACGAGCTGACTAAGAAAAGAAGCAAAAGGTACCCCGCAAAAACAATCAGAGACGCCGACTACGCCGATGACTTAGCGTTACTGGCGAATACGCCTAATCAAGCAGAGACACTACTGCATAGTTTGGAACGAGCTGCAGCAGGCATTGGCCTCCATGTCAATGCGCACAAAACTGAATATATGTGTTACAACCAAACGGGCAACATTACCACTCTAGACGGAGCCTCTCTGAGGCTAGTGGACAAATTCACCTACCTAGGAAGTAGTGTCTCATCAACAGAAAACGACATCGACACACGGCTGACGAAAACATGGACGGCTATAGATAGGCTCTCAATAATATGGAAATCAGACCTGACCGATGAAATGAAGCGCAGTTTCTTCCAGGCAGCAGTTGTATCGATACTGCTATATGGATGCACTACATGGACGCTAACCAAACGGCTGGAGAAGAAACTTGACGGCAACTACACAAGAATGTTGAGAGCAATATTGAACAAGTCCTGGCGACAACACCCTACGAGACGCCAACTGTACGGCCACCTGCCTCCCATCACGAAAACTATACAGGTCAGACGAGCCAGACACGCCGGACACTGCTGGAGAAGCAAAGACGAGCTCGTAAGTGACGTACTACTATGGACCCCCACATATGGCCAAGCAAAAGCAAGACGACCAGCCCGAACTTACATACAGCAGGTATGTGAGGACACAGGATGTAACCCAGAAGACCTGCCGGAGGCGATGAACGATAGGGAAAAGTGGCGAGAGACGGTCAAGGATATCCGTGCTGGCGGCACGACTTGATGATGATGATAATTTTACCAACCCCTCCGCTCGGGCAGGATATGACACAAGGTCAATTTTTAAGCAGGTTTGAATTCAGAGTTTTCCTTCTCCTAGACTAGTTGCCTCACCAAGGCTGAAGAACCTAGTCTGTCCTACTATTTACCCATAGCTGGAGGGAGAATAATTGGATTTCCCAAGAGTATTAGTGCTATGTGAAATACAATCAGTATCGTCCAGGATTTGAACTCGTGTCGCCTTGTCCATTTCCTACGACGATAACTATTACACCACGGTCACCTCCATCAATATTACTATATAATAGTCACAATTTAATTTAACATTAGTCATTTGTTTGTAAACAGTTAAATTGTTATACATATATCATTTGTGAGAGAATTGTTTTTGTGTAATTTTATTTTTAAATGAGTTAGAACTGATTTATTTGTACACATGTATTTTTATTGTTTCTCTACAATTAAATGGTTTCAACAGCGCTCTAACACTAATATTTCAATTAAACCTTAATTATTTGTTTGCACACAGTTAAGTGGTGTCAAGTATTGCTATGTATTACTAATAATTCAATTAAACATCAGTAATTTGTTTACAAACAGTTAAATGGTCAAAGATTTCTATTTCTAACAATTCGATTTAACACCAGGCCTTTGCTTGCACAGAGTTTAAACAGTTTTATTTGACCCATTTATAGGATCCTATTCGGTGCTATCACTCCGGGTCAGAGTGAACCCGGGAGCAATGGCAATGAAGGGGTACTTCCCATTCCCCTGAGCTCCAGGACACTTGTTGGCAGGGAATGGGTTCTATCACTCTGCAGAGATACAGTCGGCGTATTCTACTGCTCCAACTGACTGGGCTGAAGTATTCCAATCTAATACAAATAATTCACACACAGTTGTATTGTTTCAAATATTCCTTTCTAATACAAATGATTGTACGGTTTTAAGTAATTATTTCTATTTATTAATAGCCATATTTATTTGCACACAGTTATATGGTTTGAAGTAACTAATAATTATCATTGATAAACAATTATAGCGTCAAGTAACTATTCTTAAAACAATTAATTTGCACAAATATATGATTTCTAGTATTCTTATCGAATACAAATAATTTTTAAACAGATATATTTGACCCATAGATAGAAACCTTATCATATCATATTTACCAACCCCTCCGCTCGAGCAGGATATGTCACAAGGTCAGTTTTTTGAGCGGAGTTTAACAGGTTTGAATTCAGATTTTTCCTTCTCGTAGACTAGTTGCCCCACCAAGGCTGAAGAACCCAGTCTGCCCTGCTATTTACCCATAGCTGGAGGGGGAATAATAGGATTCATACCTTTCCCAAGGGTATTAGTGCTATGTGAAATGCAATCAGTCAATAGATAGATAACAATAGATAGAATCCTTAAAGGGGCTGCAATTCCGGGTTCAGAGTGGACCTGGGAGTAATGACAATGAAGAACTGGAGCCTCACCATCAGATTTAATTTAGTGTCATACTCGGGACACAATTTTTTGATGTAGGGGGTCCTACCCTCAGCTAGGGATATAGTCATCGTATTCTAAGCCCCGTCGACAGAGATGTTAATTCAGGTTTGTATTATTTTTAGGCGACATTACTATTTGTCGACTTTACCAAAGCCTTCGATTCCTTTCACAGAGAGAAGATGGAACAAATCCTACTAGCATACGGCCTACCAAAAGAAACCGTAGCAGCAATAACGATTCTCTATAGAAACACCAAAGTGAAAGTACGTTCACCAGATGGAGACACATAATACTTCGACATTGTAGCAGGAGTACTACAAGGGGACACGCTAGCTCCATACCTCTTTATCATCTGTCTAGACTACGTCCTTAGAACATCGATTGATAAAATCAGAGAGAACGGCTACGAGCTAACAAAGAAAAGAAGCAGAAGGTACCCTGCAAAAACAATTACCGGCGCCGACTAAGCCGAGGGCAAAGCAATACTGGCAAATACACCCAACCGAGCCGAAACACTTCTGCATAGTTTGGAACGAGCCGCCACAGACATTGGCCTCCATGTCAATGCACACAAAACGGAATATATGTGCTATAACCAAACAGGCGACATCTCCACATTAGACAGAATCTCTCTGAAACTGGTAGACAAATTCACCTACCTAGGAAGCAGTGTCTCATCAACCGAAAAAGACATCGTACACACGGCTAACGAAGGCATGGACAGCTATCGATAGGCTATCGATCATATGGAAGTCAGACCTGACCGATAAAATGAAACGCAGTTTCTTCCAGGCAGCGGTCGTATCGATACTGCTGTATGGATGCACTACTTGGACACTAACTAAACGGCTCGAGAAGAAGCTAGACGTCAATTACACAAGAATGCTGCGAGCAATCTTGAACAAGTCCTGGCGGCAACACTCCACAAGGCACCAACTATACGGCCACCTGCCTCCCATCACGAAAACTATCCAAGCTAGACGAACCAGACATGCAGGACACTGCTGGAGAAGCAGGGACGAACTCATAAGTGATGTACTCTTATGGACCCCCACATATGGCCGGGCAAAAGCAGGACGACTAGCTCGAACATACATACAGCAGCTATGTGAGGATACAGGAAGTTGCCCTGAAGACCTGCCAGATGTGATGAACGATAGGGAGAAGTGGCGAGAGAGGGTCAGGGATATCCGTGCCTGCGGCACGACATGATGATGATAATTATTTATTCATCTATTTTTTTATTTCATAGCAAATTAACAAATAATAAATTCGGCAAATAATATCTATGTTCAACAGTTAAACTTTATGACTTAATGAAATAAAAAGAACAAACTTTCTACAAGTTCAACTTTAAATCCAATGTAAAAAAAATCAGACATGAATAAATTATAATATTTAAATCTATGGCATAATTTGACTGGTCATAAAATAAGTGGGAGGTGCCCGTGGTGTAATGGTTATCGTCGCAGGAATTGGACACGGCGACACGAGTTCAAATCCTGGACTGATTGCATTTCACATAGCACTAATACCCTTGGGAAAGGTATGAATCCAATTATTCTCCCTCCAGCTATGAGTAAATAGTAGGACATACTAGGTTCTTCAGCCTTGGTGAGGCAACTAGTCTAGGAGAAGGAAAACTCTGAATTCAAACCTGTTCAACTCCGCTTAAAAATTGACCTTGTGTCATATCCTGCCCGAGCGGAGAGGTTGGGTAAATATGATAAAATAAGTGGGACTGGTATCATCAGCATCGTCATCATCATCATCATCTCTATCACCTCTCATATTAATAGAATAATGAACCAATATGTTCGATTGTCATGCACTACCACCTCAGATGTTTTGAGTTGGAGAAAAGAAAAAAAGAAAAAGGTCATAGAACATGTAAGAGAGAAAATGAAAGCAAATATAATGAGAAAGAAAGATTTTTTTGATTGTAAAAAAATAAAGGGAGGAAAATGGGGGAGCGGTAACGTTATGCATCAAACGCCTATCGTCTGGTTCTATTGAATGGAAATAAAGAAATGACGTGATAGTTCATGCATAAAATAAAATCTTTCGAAAGTCAACAAAGTAAGTGCATTGAATTGCGAGGCATACTCCTCTTTTGAGGGTGTGTCCACCGATCACCGAATAGTCACGGCGAAAATACGGTTAAGCCTACGAAAAAACGCCAAACGAACAGCGACCACCAAACACTATGACTGGGCCCTATTGAACAACAAAGATATAAGAGATAAATACGTATTAGAATTAAGAAACAGATTCGAAACACTACAAGAAAAGATGGAAAAAAGTACACCAAACGATGAATATGAAAATTTCGTCAATGCACACCTCGAGGCAGCAGCAAAATACATTCCAACAAAAGCTAGAACTAAATATAGAGTCCCATGGGAAACTTTAGCAGTGAGAGAAAAACGTGCACTAGTGAAAACAGCCTCCAAAAACTATCGAAAAAACCCAACAAACACAAATGCCTTAAAACTAAAAACGGCACAATATCAATTAGCAGGCATATATATAAAGGAACAGACAGAATACATTCAAAATCAGATAGATAAGATTAGAGACTCGGTGGAAGATAGACAATCTAGAATAGCCTGGCAAACAATAAACGAAGTGAGCAGAAGAAAGAACACAGCCAAAGCGAAACTGAAAGCAGCAAACCAACAAGAAAGAATAAAACTGTGGAAACAGCACTTCGAAAACTTACTTGGAAACCTACCAAAAATAACACATGAACCAATCACCAGAATAATTAGCAAGCAATTAGACATTAAACTAGGACCGTTCACACAAGAAGAACTCGACTCGGTTCTCAGAAAAATTAAAAATAGGAAAGCTGCAGGGCTGGACGAAATTCCCCCGGAAGTATGGAAGACCAGACAATTCGACGACATACTGCTCCGACACTGCAACGCAGTATACAATCAAAATCCGATAGATAGATGGATGAAGGGATGCATACTCCCCTTCCCTAAAAAGGGGGACCTCGGATTAGCCAAAAACTACCGAGGCATAACACTTACATCCATAGCAGCCAAAATCTACAATGCCCTACTACGAAACCGCATAGAACCCAAAATCGACAACATACTTAGAAAAAACCAAAATGGCTTCCGAAGAAATAGATCCACGACCTCACAAATATTAACCATCCGCAGAATCCTTGAAGGTGTACGGGCAAAGAACCTACAAGCGACATTACTATTTGTCGACTTTACCAAGGCTTTCGATTCCATTCACAGAGGAAAGATGGAACAAATCCTACTAGTGTACGGCATACCTAAAGAAACCGTAGCGGCAATAACGATTCTCTATAGAAACACTAAAGTAAAAGTACGATCACCGGATGGAGACACAGAATACTTTGACATTGTAGCAGGAGTACTACAAGGGGACACGCTGGCCCCGTACCTCTTTATCATTTGTCTAGACCACGTACTTAGAACATCGATTGACAAAATCAAAGAGAATGGCTTCGAACTGACGAAGAAAAGAAGCAGAAGGTACCCCGCAAAAACAATTACCGACGCCGACTACGCCGATGACATAGCGATACTGGCAAATACAGCTGACTAAGCCGAAACACTTCTGCATAGTTTGGAGCTAGCAGCAGCAAGCATAGGCCTCTATGTTAATGCACACAAAACGGAATATATGTGCTATAACCAAACGGGGGACATCTCCACTCTAGAAGGAACCCCTCTTAAACTAGTAGACAAATTCACTTACCCAGGAAGCAGCGTCGAATCAACCGAAAAGGACATCGAAACGAGGTTAACGAAAGCATGGACAGCTATCAATAGGTTATCGATTATATGGAAATCAGACCTAACCGATAAAATGAAACGCAGTTTCTTCCAGGCAGCGGTCGCATCGATACTGCTATATGGCTGCACTACATGGACGCTAACAAAACGGCTGGAGAAGAAGCTAGATGGCAATTACACAAGAATGCTGCGTGCAATCTTGAACAAGTCCTGGCGGCAACACCCCACAAGACACCAACTGTACGGACACCTGCCCCCTATCACGAAAACTATTCAAGTTAGACGAACCAGACATGCAGGACACTGCTGGAGAAGCAGAGATGAACTCATAAGAGATGTACTCTTATGGATCCCCACACATGGCCGCGCAAAAGCAGGACGACCAGCACGAACGTACATTCAGCAACTATGTGAGGATACGGGATGTTGTCCTGAAGACCTACCTAAGGCGATGAACGATAGGGAGGAGTGGCGAGAGAGGGTCAGGGATATCCGTGCTACCAGCGCGATATGATGATGATGACTTATGCATTGACAATATTTGCACATTTATGTATCACAATAAAAAAAAAAAAGAAAACTTATAAAAATAGGAATTTTCACGGGTACTCCTAGATATTATTATTTTCATCATTATCATCATTATTATTATTTTACTCCTTTGAGAGTTTTTCACACCAGCATCTGCTGATGGTCATTCACTGCAGTTTGAGTGACAGCAAGTCTCCTCAAGTCTCTAGGACTATTCTTAGTTTTCTGGCTAATCTTAGCAGTGCTTTCGTTTGATAGTCTCCACTCGTGTTCATATTTCCAATTCTTCCAGTCCCTTTCTTAATCCTTTGGTGACTGTACTGAGTGCACCGATTACAATTGGTATCACCATCACTTTCATGTTCTATAGATTTAGTTCTCTAGCAAAGTCTACGTACTTATCTCCCTTTTCGCCTTCCTTCAGTTTTACACGGTGGTCTGCCGGGACGCCAAAGTCCACAATTCGGTAAGTTATTTCTGATTCATGCTGGGCCAAAATGTTAAGTATTTTTGTCATTCTTTTGAACTGGCTTGAGGTTTTCGTCCCAAAAGTTGATGTTTTGTTTTAAAAGAGACCGACAGGTCAATATTATTTCAGGACTCAATACTTCTCGAAGACTCACCAAAAATCTACCACTACTCATCAGTCGATATTGGAAAAATCTATTTTCAAGTGGGTCACTTTGAAACCTACCAGTGAAAATAAACTCATACCCTTCATCTAAAAGTTCTTGCATAAGCATAGCCTGTCCTCTCAAAGTTATAACAAAAGTTTTGGAAGTTTGCTTTGTCAGACAAAAATCTTCTTTGTTAATCAAAACTAAGTCTGGTCTTTTGGTCGAGATTCAGAGATTCGGTTGTATCTCAGAATCCCAGAGAATTTTATGCGTCTCATTTTCTTGAACGGATTCTAGTTTGTGCATATATCATTTGTTCATGTGTTCAAATGTTAATCTCTTGCACAATTCTTTGTGGATTCCATTTCCCACCCAGTCTTGTACTCCTTTTGTGTTAATTTTCTGCATTTGCTTATTATGTGATTAACTGTTTCCACCTAACCAACACTTGCTATTCTGTCGCATATCATCAATTTTCGCTTTGATATAATAAGTCTTTATGGCATTGTTTTATGCATTAGGAGAGATCCAGTTTCTCTATTGAGGTTTCCTTTTCGTAGGTATATTATTATTACATTTCCTGCCAGTTTTTTTAGTACCAGCATTAGCTGATGGTCTTTTACTGGAGTCTATGAGACAGCAAGTTTCCTCAGGTCTCTAGGACTCTTCTCAGTATTCTAGCCAATCTTAACAGTGCTATAGTCTCTTCAGTCTCGGCTCGTCCCCCGATTTCTAACTCTTCCAGGCCCCTTTCAAAACTTTAGGACCGACCCAAACGCGCCAACTATAATTGGCATTACTTTCATGCTCCACAATATTTTTAGTTCTCTAGCAAGGTCTAAATACTTGTCTCTCTTTTCTTAGATTTTCTTTCTATCGTCCTCTGGGACAGCAAAATCAACTCTAAGGCAGGTTCTCTTTTTTTCTTTGTTTTTTTTTCTTTTGTGGGGTTGGGTAATCATCACAAGGTCTGGTCTTCTAGGTAGGATTTAGGGATCTGTTTGTATTTCAAAATCTCAGATAATTTTACGCGTCTCATTCTCTAAGACGTATTCTGATTTTTGCATGAACCATTTTGTAGTAGAGTCAAATTTCAATTTCTTGCATGATTCCCAGAGGATCAGCTTTCCCACTCAATCGTATCAAGTCATCTATTCCCTTTGTGCTAGTTTACTACATTCGCTTATTATGTAATTAATCATTTCGTCTCTATCACTACATGGCCTACACTTGCTATTATTATCATTATTATTAAACTCTTCGTACATAGTAACTGGTGACCTTCATTAGAGTCCAAATGACCGCAACTATCCTCAACTCCCCAGGACTCTATGTATTCTAGCCGATCACAGCAGTGATATAATCCGGACGATCTCAACTCTTCTTCGGATCTCTGGTAACCATAGTCTCTTTCTAGGTTCTCAGGAATTGTTCCAAGTGGGTCAACCATTAGTGGTATTACTGTCAGCTATATGCTTCATAACTTTTTAGCTCTCTGGTTAGGTCCCATTTTGATTCATACCGCCGATGAGACAGCAGCAAAAACAAACGGTTTATCAAGAAATATGCAAACACAGCCAACTGGCACAAAAGGAATACAAAACAAAAAATTACTGGGTGGAAAGGGTAATCCACTGAGAATTGTGCAATAGATTAAAATCTGACCACGCAGACAAATGGTATTTGCACAAACCAGAATATATCCTAGAAAATATAAAATTCTCCGGGATTTAGAGAGACAAATGAATCACCTAATCCTAGCCAGAATAACAAACCTACAGTTGAACTTGTCGTCTAGTGGATTGCAGGGTAAAAACAAAAGTAACCGAAAAAATAGAAAATTACCTGTATCTTGTCAGAAAATGAAAAAGTTGTGAAACATGAAAGTGACGGTGATACAAGTTGTAATTGGTGCCCTTGGAACGGTCCCGAAAAGCCTGACTGGCAAACTGGAGACCAGAGGAAGAATCGAGATCATTCAGAACACAACACCCTTTGCTAGAATACTTAGAAGAGTCTTGGAAACCTGAGGAGACTTGCTGTCACTCAAACTTCAGTTTTAAAAAACATCTGCTTAAACTGGTGCGAAAGACTCGGAAGGACAATAATAATAACAATAATAATAATAATAATAACAACAACAATAATAGCAGAACTACCGTTTATCAATCAAGAATGAACATTACTTTTAATATGCATGATAAAATATTATTAAAATGAATTAGATTTAAATTAATGACACATTTTTCCAGATCAAATAGCAAAAAATATTGAATCACTTATGTCGAGGAAAAAAATATGAAAGTGCCCTGTTATTTGCATTTTTAAAAACAAACGCCATCACAGGTCTGTATATGCAAATTAGTCTGCAGTGAACAGAGATGGATTGGGGTATGTAGTATGTATCCGACTTACCACCAAACCAGATTGCAGCACTAGGCCATTTTATAGTGAGGTCGCGTACGAATCGAGACTCATGCGCGGCAGGAATAAAAAATACTTGGCTGCATTCCTCAAATGGGGCGCTTCAGATCCCGATCAATTAACTCAACCCTGTAAAACAGGTAAAGCCTGGGGGACGGCCCCCTCCCAAAGACCCAGTGTTTAGACATTTATAACCACCAGGCACGAATGCCAGATGACTTGCTCGAAGGCAAAGGAATTGTGTTTAGAAAAGGATTGTTTCTTTGTTTAATGGCATATCAACCTTTGTAGGTTATTTAATGCCAAAGCCATTCTCCTAGAAGAACAGTAGTTGTGCTATTTAACCCATAGCTGGGAGAATAAGGGGGTTCATACCTTTCCCAAGGGTATTTTCGCGAAAGTGAACGTAATAGCGCGACTGGAGTACGAACTCACGTACTACGATTCTGAAGTCCATCGCTTTAACCATTACACCATGAGGACACCCCCTAGAAGATTTGTGGACGATAACAAACTGTTAGACCTTTTTTTTATCATTGACTAAACTTTGCATAATCTGGCACACAAGCCCCTATGATCTGACGGGAACCAGCACTTTCAATTTGACTTGATCGTATGCATTTACCCAATAACTTAGCCACAAACAGGATGTGACACAATTTTTAAACTTAGAAAAGCTGGTTTGAATTCAAAGTTTTCCTTCTCTTAGACTGGTTGTCTTACCAAACTATTTACCCTACTATTTACCCATAGACTTATTTGACTATAAATCACAAATTCTTAGGCTTAGTTATTTGAAAGAAGACATAGCACCATTAAAAGAGCCGACAATTGAAATAATGGAAAGAATTATAAGACTCCTTCAGGAATGAAATCAAACAGAGAGTGAAGCAAAAGATTTTGGTTGTTCTTAGTCAACTGTTTCTAAAATTTGGTTCTAATATAAACAAAATAGGAAGGTTTCAAAAGAAGAACATATAGATACGCTATATAACACGTTAAAGTATCCTGGGTCTTCTCATTTGGGCACTGAATCGGACAATTAAAAACAATTGGGAGATGGTGATGAAGGCATTAAAAACAATGGTCGCCCTGCAAAAGCTGACGAGATATTTAATAAAAAATTTCTTTTGTACTGGATTTTCTTACACTAGAAGTGGATTGGATAGGGATCCAATATATATATATATATACATATGTGTGTGTGTGTGTGTGTGTGTGTGTGTGTGTGTGTGTGTGTGTATATAAAGATTAATATAGTAGAAGCAGTAATCGCATTGGAGCGACTGAGAAGATATTTAATGAAAGATTCCTTTGTTCAGGGTCTTCTTACTTTGACAAAGTATCGGATACTGATTATATATATATATATATATACGAGGATCATTAAATAAGTTTCCAGACTTTTTTCGTATGGGCACTTTTATTGATAGTACACACAAGAAACTCTAATCCCCTTCGAAGTAATCTCCTCCGGCTGCAATGCATTTGTTGTACCGTTCCAACAGCTTCTGAAAGGCCCCATGGAAGTCCTCTTGTGTGAGCGAGTCAATGACCATCGTCACAGCCTCTTTCATTTCAATTGTCTCATAACGACAGCCTCTGAGCTTAGGGAAGTCACCGGGAGCAAGGTCTAGACTATAGGGAGGGTGACAAACTGTCTTGATGCCCATCTTGGTCAAATAGTTTGTGACAAAGATGGAGTTGTGGACTGGTGTATTGTCCTGGTGGAAATGCCACTGAGCCGATTTGAAGAGTGCTGGCCTCTTCCTGAACTCCCTTAAAACCTCAACCCTAACCCTAACCGTTTGGCCTATCAACTCTGGTGTATTGACTTCCTTACTCCTCGCACACCTCTCATCATCCCTCACAGACTCCCTGCCTTCCTTGAATATCTTATGCCACTCAAAAACCGATGCTTGATTCATGCAAGATGGTCGAAAAGCAGTCAAAAGCATTCCATACGTTTCTGTGTCATTTTTTCTCGTGGAACCCAGTGTATGTAGATCATGCCAGTGCTGTCAAAAAAATGGATCATCAAAAGTTTCTGGGTGGATTTGCTCTGTCTGGCCTTCTTGGGTCTGAGAGAGCCAGCATGCTTCCCCTGGGAACTCTGTCTCTTGGTCTCTGGGTCATAGCAGTAGATCCAGCTTTCATCGCATGGCATTTTTTCCAAGTTTAAAACAGAATTTTATTGCATATCGTTCTTCTAGTGTGTCCTCACGTCCAGATTGCATTTTTGAAATTCCCCAGCAGCGACAATCAGGCTTTAGTAGGGTGTATTCCAACTGCTGCTGTAGCTGTTCATTTGAACCTGAAGATGTATAGCAATAAGATACTGAATTTTCAAGAGTCTACGACAATTTTAAATGCCTGTACAAAAAAGTCTGGAAACTTATTGAATGCAATTGACTGTGTTCCCGTGGCATAGTGGCAAACGTTCTGGACTATGACATTGTAGTTAGTGAGTTCGAATTCCAGTCGCGCTATGATGTTCAACATTCAAATTAATATCCTGGGGAAAGGCATGAACTCATTTATCCTCCGCCCAGCTATGGACTAAATAGCACCACTACTTTTCTTCCACAAATAACCTATGAAGGCTGATATGTCATTTAAAAAAGAAACTAAAAACCAGAGAATCTAGTTGAAACAGTGATTGCCTTGGAGCAGCTTACGAGACGTCTTATTATTGTTCCTCTCTATCAAATAAACCATGCTTCTCTTCTCTTGCTTTCTTTACCCCCTCTCTCTCTATCTATCCCTATCTCTCTCTCTCTCTCTATCTATCCATCCATCCCCCCCTCTCTCTCTCTCCTTGTTACACACACACGTACACACAGATTTCTTTGTTCTTGAT